>JAPPVO010000032.1:114859632-115148743 GCA_030407325.1 Camellia japonica
ATTTGCAGCAAATTGGAAGTGTGCAGAAGCAACTGGCCGACCGGCCAGAGGAAGTGGCCGACAAGTGGCCTACAGCCTCCCCTGGTGGCCGACAGTCCACCAGCTTGAAGATGGTTCAAAGTTATTCTGGTTCTAGAGCAAAGATAACTTGAAGATTTGTTTGGTATTCAGAATCAAAGCAAATGCAAACAGAGGAAACCGGTGGCAAGGCGACGGGATTTCAGGAAGAAGCAACCGAGCATGCATGCATTTCTCGCCCTGAGGCTCCTTTTAATTGCTTTGCTTAGATGGTTAACTCGTTGATTCTGTACTTAAATAGTTATTGCGTTTAGCTATTCATTTGTGTTTGTAATTAGTTAACTTGTTAGTTAATTAGTTTCGTTTTGTAATAGTTAGTTTAATTAGCGTAGCTAGTTAGTTCTCTTTCATTCGGACCCTCCGTTGAGAGGGCACAATGTTGTAATAAGTGTGCGTGAGTGTGTGAATGTCTTCCAACCCCACGTCTTTCTCCTTTTTATTTACCAGCTTTTGATGATTAGTTTTAGGGTATGTTTCAATTAGCATACTTATGCTTCGCATGCGTGCATCATTCATTCGTATTGCATGCACCGGGCTCGGCGCATCATACAAACTGCATCGTATTTCAATACACTTACTTGAATACGTGTTTCAAAGCATGTTATCAAGTTGCATTCATATGCCATCTTAGCAAGCCGAGTCTATTTTAGTTGCATTTTTGCATGTGTTGCATTAGGCATCTTGTATAGTTAGGATTATGCATGATTTCTTACTAGTTTTCTGTTTTGGCTCAGAGTACACTATAAGTGTTTATGCTTTAGCATCCTTACATGTGTGTAAGTGACTGCCATGATAGCATGCTTGCCATAAGGCTATGTGCTTAAGTGCTTAACTGCATGAATGCCTGTGGATGAAGGCTTCATTACTTGAATTGGAACAATTCATCAAAATGTGCGTTTTAAGCCCACTTGTTTGTGGCAAATCATGTTTTAAGCCCACTTGAGGGTGGTAAATCCGCATTTTAGCCTACTTGAGGGTAGCAATTCCAAACCATTTTCAAAAACAAACATGAAATATTTTGTTCCAATTTAGGCGATCTAGTCTATACTTGTGTGTTGTGCGCATCACATAGTAAGTTAGCTAATAATCTGAACAAGAACACATGTGTTCATAAAACAACAAATCATGTTAGTAGAGACTGATCTTTGATCAGGCGAGCGAGGGTGCTCATTTCAGGACCTTCCCCTCTCGTACCCAAGTTCCCGAGCTGAGGCAACTTTGGCGATGATGGACACGTGGCCTTTGGCACGAGTCAGGGTTTCCTAAATTTCCCAAAACAAAATATTTAGGTGGCGACTCTGAAATCTGGCAAAGCAGTCCATGTTTGGCCCTTTTTGATTAAAATCGATTTTCCAAAATGATTTGCCGGATTTGGACTCTTTGGTGATTTATCAATCTTACATTGCACTTTGTGAGATTAGATTCAGAACCGTGACAGGAGTCCGAACTGTAGTAGCTATGAACCAAATCCGCACCCTCTCCAAAAGGGGGGCGCGCGGAGCGAGTTTGGGCGAGCTACAATCATGCATATTTCTAACTAGTTTTTATTTTGGCTTGGAGTACACTGTAAGTTTTACGCTTTAGCATACTTGCATGAGTGTGAGTGTTGCCATGTTTCGCATGCTTGCCATGAGGCTACGTGTTTAAATGCTAAACTGCATGAATGCATGTAGATGAAGGCTTCATTACTTGAATTGGAACAATTCATCAAATGTGAGTTTTAAGCACACTTTGCGAAGTGGCAAAATCATGTTTTAAGCCCACTTGAGGGTGGCAAATCCGCGCTTTAGCCCACTTGAGGGTGGCATTTTCAAACCATTTTCGAAAACAAACATGAGTTGTTTTGTTCTAATCCTTGCGATTTAATTTATACTTGTATGTTGTGCGCATCACATAGTAAAATTAGCTAATAATCGGAATAAGAACACATGTGTTTATAAAACAACATATCATGCTTTGTAGAGGCCGGTCCTCTGATCGGGCGAGCGGGGGTACTCATTTCATGACCTTTCCCCCTCGTACCCAAGTTCCCGAGTCAAGGCAACTTTGGTGATGACGGACACGTGGCCTTTGGCACGAGTTAGGGTTTCCTAAATTTTTCAAAAATAAAAATTTAGGTGGCGACTTTGTAATCTGGCAAAACAGTCCAATTTTGGCATTATTTGATTTAAAATTTGATTTTCCAAAATGATTTGCCGAATTGGACTCTTTGGTGTTTATCAGTCTTACATTACATTTTGTGATATTAGATTCAGAACCGTGACAAGAGTCTGAACTGTAGGACCAATTTGCGCCTCTCCAAAAGGGGGGCGCTCGAAGAAAGTCGAGCGCTACACGCCCCCGCTCGCTCGATCAAAGATCGGCCTCTACCATCATGATATGTTGTTTTATAAACCTCATGTGTTCTTGTTCTGGTTATTAATCTAACATTACTATGTGATGCGCACAAGCAAGTATAAACTAAAATCGTAAGAATTGGAACGAATTCAACTCATGTTTGCTTTCGAAAATGGTTTGAATTTGCCATCCTCAAGTGGGCTAAAACGCAGATTTGCCATCTCAAGCGGGCTTAAAGCATGATTTGCGACTTCGTAAAGTGGGCTTAAAACTCACATTTATCGAATTGTTCCAATTCAAGTAATAAAGCCTTCATCCACAAGCATTCATGCAGTTAATCATTTAAGCAAATAGCCTCATGGCAAGCATGCGAACATGGCAACACTCACACTCATGCAAGTATGCTAAAGCGTAAAAACTTACCGAGTACTCCAAGCCAAAATAAAAACTAGTTAGAAACAATGCATGATCCTAACTATGTTAAGATGCCTAAGGCAACACATGTAACGATGCGATTAATAGGCTCGGCTACTAATATGGCATATGATTTGATTCAATTTGATAACATGCTTTGAAACACGTATTCAAATAAGTATTGAAATACAATACAGTTTGAATGATGCCCCGAGCCTCAGTGCATGCAAGACAAATGAACGATGAAAACATGCAAGCATAAGGTATGCTAATTGAAAATGTCCCTAATCTAACCGTTGAAAGTAGATAAATAAAAGGGAGAAAGACATGGGGTTGGAAAACATGCACACACACATGCACACTTATTGCAACATTATGCCCTCTCGAAGGAGGGTCCGAATGAATAAGCTAACTAGCTACACTAATTACGCTAACTATTACAAACCAAAACTAATTAACTATTCTAAGCTAATTATTACAAACTGAATTGAATAACTAGCTATGCTAAGCTAATTAAGTACAACACTTGAATTGAATAATTAGCTACGCTAACTAACTAAAGCAATTTAAACAAAGCAAGTAAATGGCCTCAAAGGCGAAGGACGCATGCATGCTTGGTTGCTCCGCCCGAAAATGCCCTTGCCTTGCCATTGAATGCCTCTGTTTACACTCGTTTGATTTCTGAAAATTGTACCAACTTCCAGATTGCCTCTGCTCCAACACAGGAACATATTTGTGAAAAAATTGACTGGTGGCCAGTCGGCTACAAAAAGTGGCTTTCAGCCACCTTAATTGGCCAGTCGGCTACCTCAAGTGGCCGATCGGCCACCCCCCTTTCTGGACTTCTCCTTTTGCTGCAACAGAGAGCAAACAGAGGCAAAGCAATGCATTTTGAAGAAATGTATGTACTGCTACCCTCCTTATCATTTCACAAGCTCAAATGAGTGTAGTTCTTGGCTCTCAAGCCATCAACCAAGCATTTTCAATGTGTGTTGGCCAGAAAACCAAGCTTGTACAAGCTTAATGAATGCACAAACAAGACCAAAATAACCACCACCCTATCATGCACAATCAAGGGTGACGGTGACTAAGAAAAGTGGCACGTTTCATCACTTTAAGTATGAAACGTTCCATTTTCCGTGTGTTCGAATTAACGTCGGATCCGAACACATGCAATGCAACACAAAGATGCTTATCTTGCCTCTTTTACTTTGTTCATTTTGTTTACACATTTTAGATTACCAATTCATTCTTTAGTTGATTAGTCCAAAAGGTGAATGTCCTCTAATTGAAAGTGGACTTAAACCACAAGTACCTTGAGCATAAAAGAGGCCTCTTACTGTTGGCGATGAACTCCCGAAGGAATTAAACCATTAGGCATGAGGGTCTCAATTCCACACTCAAGCTAACAAGGGTTTCAAAGCCACTTTCGAAACAAACGAAAGAGTGAAGCATGGAGGAAGATTGCAGAGATTTAAAGTGCTGAAATTATATGTAAAACAACACTAAAGCATGCAATCAACATAAATAGATGGTATCTAAGGCCTTAAATCACCAAACTAGTGAAGCCATTACACTATAGGCATGCACTACAAAGCTCAAAAGGTACAAACACTTCAAAACAGTCCTGAAACAGCCTAAAAGGAGTCCTAAAACATGTCTCAAGTAAGCCAAAAATGGCTAGAATATGAGGCCAAAACATAGCACAAGCTAGACCCTTAAGCACAATTGCACTACAAGCATATAAGGCAAGCCTCAAAGGACCAAACCAGCTCAAAATAGAGCTAAGACCAGTCAAAACAATGGCTAAAACATGCTGATATTAGTGTACAAAATGCTAGAAAAACATGCTCACATGTTAGCTTGCAAACAAGGCTCAAGTGCAACTCTCAAAAAGCAATGAAAGAGTGAAATAAATGAGCATATGACAGAGCTATATACATTGAAATTACATGTTAAAAGACACTACAACATGCAATCATTCCAAGCAAAACATGTTTAGAGCCCTAAAATGCCAAGCTAATGAAGCCATTTGCACTACAACTAGGGAAAACAAGGCTCACATGACCAAAGCAGCCCAAAACAAAGTTAAATCATGCCAAATCAGAGGCAAACACATGCTGGAAATAAGCTAAGTTAAGCCCCAAAAACATGCTACCATGTGATGCTAACTAGGCATGGAAGTGAGAAACACGGAGAGGAGGCCAACCCCTCCATTTTTGGACTTCAAAACATACTTTCCACCACTGAAATAACTCTGAATTTTAGTGGTTTAAAGGCCCAAAAAGTTGGATTTGAAAGTCTCGAAAGATGACAGAAAAAGCTATACAAGCTAAGGAACAAAAGGGAAAGACAACCCCCTAACACAAAATAAGCTCAAACCACCATTTTTAGGACTGAAAAATAGAGGTTTTTACAGCTGAAAACCAGCTCAAAAACAGTGTCAAAAGATGGCAAAACAAGAATGGAAATTAAGCTAGCAAAGAGAAGTTTCTACCTCTTGAAGGGAAGACACAACTTATGCAACAATCTGAGCTTAAACCACGTTCTAGAGCTCAAACGAAGCTCCAAGAGTGCTTCAAGCAACATCAGCCCTAAGATGAACCACTTTGATCAAGGATGTCTAGCCAAAGAAGAGGTGTATCTCTACTTGTATGCACAAAAGGGCAAGAGAGAGAGAGAGAGAGAGAAATCTAGAGAGAGAGAGAGAATTGTAGAGAGAGAGGATTTTTAGAGAGAGAGGCTCCCAAAATTTGCTAACCTTGCAATATGAGAGATATGGCCTCTATATATAGCAATATATGAGCTTTAGGTCAAAATATCTAAATTAGGACAGCTGGAGCAATGTGAAAACAACTGGAGGGGAAATATCTGCAAACAATCTAAGTTTGGGACATTAGTGGCCGGCAACCCACTTTTCTGGCCGACCGGCCACCCCTGGTGGCCAATAGCAAAAATCTGCTTTGTAGGTCCAACTTCAAATGGGCATATCTCCATCATCTGGACTACTTTGCAGGTCATTCTTGAGTCTAAATTGAAGCCCCAGAAGTCTTCTTTCCAATGGTTGGCCTCATAGCTGAAATCCAAGTGTACAAGATGATAGGCCTGTTTTAGCGAGGGCTGCTCAACTCTCTCTTAACGGTTCATGCTAATCTTCTTCCCCAACTTGGTTTCTTCCTTCTCCTCCTATTTTCTTCAACTCCAAACCTCTAACCAAGATGTTTTAAAGAGTTTTCAAAAAGTTCACATCTCTTTCATGCATTTCCACTTTGTCCTTGCTCGGTTTACCGAAAAGCACAACATTTAACGAAATGCGAGCTTCGGAACATCGTAGAATCATTTTCAAAAATATTTTGAAAGAGAGGGTTTTAAGGTCTAAAATAGTTTTGGCCCAAAAATGGGGTGTAAGGTTGGGATTTGACACTCTCATTGCCAAAGAAATCGAACCTTTGCACTGCAAAACTTTCATCACCAAGTAAGCAATCAGTGGCGCCCAAGTCTTAAGGGAGGTCAAAAATGGGGTGTCTACAGTTGCCCCTCTTTGATAGAACTCGGAAGTCATGAAATGACGTGAGTGAATGTCAAAGCCCAGAGACGACCCATTTTTGACAAGGCTGAAGACTTGGACAAACAAATAAAATGAAGATGTAGAAACAAATGGTTGAACCCGAGGGTTGCCTACGTATCCATTTGCAAGGAATCAAACCAGTGTAGTTCAGGGGCAAAATGCCAAATGATACACAATATAACAAAACAATACAGACGATATGCAATGCAACGAAACAATGCACATGATATACAATGTAATTGAATTATCAAACCACAAGCAGTGCAAAACCACACAAATACCATGAAGGGATGAAAATGCAACATCAAACTATGTTTAACACAGAAAAGGTGCCAGAACCCTTAAACCACAATTCTCGTAGTGGAATAGGCATGTGCACATGCAAAACTATGTGTTTCGCAGAAAGAATACAAGTAATTGGGAGGAATGATATAAGTGAGGAATGATCTGCTGAAGAAATATCGTGATCCTAAATGCTAAATGCAACAAAACAAAGTACAATACAATAAATGCAATGGATGCAGTGAATAAGGCGCAAGCCGAATCACATTTTACCTAGAAAAGGCATGGACAGAAAACAGACCACGTCTCACACAGAAAAGGTGCTGACACCCTCAGACCACAATTCTCTTACTAGAATAGGCGCAGACACATTATCATAGAACTATGCTTCAACAAGGAAAAAGTATGTGCACATGCCGAACTAAGCTTAACATGGAAATGATGCAGGTGATAAGATGGTATGAAGTAGTGGATGTAACAGGTAGTCCAGTAAATGCAAAGGGTGACATTGTGATAACCCTGTCCCGTATTATGCTAATTAATCTTGATTATGATTGTGATTATGTGATTGATATGATTTTGTGTGCCATTTATATGAATATATGTGGTTTTGAATTTCTATCTGTTCACTATAGGAATATCTGTTCAACTTACTGTTATAAACCGAAAATTGAAGGCCTTGTCGGCCACAGAAACCGAAATTGATTGCGCCATTGTGATTGGCATAATTTTTAGAGCCTACGGTGAAATTTAATTGCAAATTTATTCTGATCAAAATAATTAGATTCAGAACGATTAATTAGGCACTATTATTAACCTTAATCAATTTGATTAAGTGTGAGACTAAATAAGGGGCTCTATTACACTTATATTCATTTGGTTTTGAGCTCAAGTCTGAAATTGCACTCTAGAGAGAGAGTGTGTGCCAGTTAGAGAGAGAGGGAGCTCAAGTTGATGAATTGCTCAAGAAGCTTGAAGATCTTGGAGTGTAACTCAAGAATTAGCTATAATTTAGAAGATTTGAACCTCTAGGTGAGCATTTGAGCATGGATTCATGAGTATACATTTGTAAATTTGTGTATTCAAGCTAGTTGGGTAATCAAGAACATAAATTGAAATGAAATTGAAGAATTTAAAGCTTATATGTACATGCATGTAAGAATTTGCCATGAAGTTGTATAATTGAGCATGAAAAATATGATCCATGTAGAATTGTGGTTAAAGTTCATGCTTTTGATCATCATTTGTATCATCTAAGTTGAAAATGGAAGTTGTAATTCACATGCAAGTGCAATTCATAGAAGCATGAGTGTTGGATGCATGAAATTGAAGTATTGATGATGGGTTTGATATGAATCGTGTGTGTATGTAAGTAATTCATGGAAATTAAGCTTCATAATGTTGTAATCTAGCATTTGTATCATGTTAGAAGGTTTGCATGTGAAGTATAAGTCGTGGTATGCAAGTTATTTGAGTTTGAATGTAAGTTTGAGCCTCAAGAACAGTTCTAGAAAACCCAGAATTTGGCATGTCCGCTCGAGCGGGGAAAGCACCGCTCGAGCGTGAAATGCAAGCTCTCAGCAGTTTTGCAGTCAGTGATATCCGCTCGAGCGAGGACATTCACGCTTGACCGGGGAGCCATGTAGTGTGACGTTCAGCTCGAGTGTCCGAATACACGCTCGAGCGTAGAAATGAGGCAACCAGTACTTTTGCAGACCAAAGGGGGTCCGCTCAAGCGGGGAAACCTTCACTCGAGCGGGGAACCCTATTTCTGAAATTTTGTAAAGTTGAATTGAGTTTCATTTTCCGTTCTCTACCATCTCTAAGAGCTCTTAGGCATGCATTAAGCATTGTAAATGAGTTAAAAGGATAAGAACGAAGCCTAAGAGGAATATATGAATTAAGAACGGAATGAATCGTTTGTGACCCATTATGTTCATGAAATGTGTAGGGTCAAGCACGAGGGCAAATCCACTGGCAGATCACTGTGAGTAATATCTTAATAAAGATATCTGAAGTATGTTATTTGTCCAATTGCTTACTTTCATACAAGTCTTGTAAGTTTGTTACATTGAATTGGGGACAAATATTTGTTATGCCATATGATTGGGCCAAAGGCCGTTTGACATGAATGATTAGGCCAAAGGCCGTTTGACATGAATGATTGGGCCAAAGGCCGTCTGACATGAATGATAGTCTGACATATGAATGATTGGGCCAAAGGCCATCTGACATGAATGATAGTCTGACATGAATGATAGCCTGACATATGAATGATTGGGCCAAAGGCCGTTTGACATGAATGATAGTCTGACACGAATGATAGTCTGACATGAACGACAGTTTGGTATGAACGAGTGGGCCAAAGGTCGTCAGATATGAACGATTGGGCCGAAGGCCGTCAGATCTGATCGATTGGGCCAAAGGCCGTCGGATACAAATGATTGGGCCAAAAGGTCGTTAGATATGAATGGATGGGCCAAAGGCCGTCGGGTATGCGTTAATTGGGCCCGAGGCTGTTTGATACATCTAGAACTTTAGTCGATTGATACATTAAATAGGAACATGAATTGGGCCAAAGGCCGTCTGATGTAGCTGTTTCAAAGATTGTTCATGTATCTTCCTTATTTGATATTATTCATTGGGCTTTCGCTCACGCTCATTCATGTCTATGTAGTTGAGCCAAGGGACGTCCAAACCCAACCTCGGTGAAATATGTGAGAAACAGTCAAGGTTTTGAAGAGTCAGCCCAAATGTCTCACGCATGAGACTTGTCTTTGCCTCTTTTGTTCCGTTGATATAGTTTCGTTATATTGGCAAAAACATCGAATTACCTTTGTATATAAGTTTTGGCTAAGATCTGAATGATCTTGTGTATGTACAGAACTTTGTGTTGTTATCCCTTTGATGTGAGTTATTAACAGATATATATATATATATATGGACTGTTATGATGTGCCATGTAAGCACAGCTCTATGGACAAAAGTTTTAAATTTGCTTCCGTTTGGCCACTTTACTTTGATGAGTTATGTCTTGTTTGGTTTGAGGCCGTAGGTAATCCCTTGATTACTAGCCGGTTATGTCCTTAACCCATAGGGGCGGATTCGGGTCATGACAGAGTGGTATCAGAGCATGAGTTAATAACTCACACACTTGTCCAAATAAGCAATAAGCGTCTAGAAAATATCTAGGACGCATTCATGTGATAAGTATAAATCTCAAAGCATCGAGAATACGCTTAAATGTTTTAATGTGAACGAATATGTGTTATAAGTTTGTGATTCGCTTGCATTGCAAATTATTTGAATATGTATGCTCTTTAGTATATGCATACCTGTGAATCTTCTGTATAAAGTATAATGCAAGTCTAATCAGATGGTGAGAACAAGAGGTGATGAGATATAGGAGTCTTCTACTGCCAGAATGGACAGAATGGAAAGATTGATTCAGGAAATGGCAGAGACATTGAGGCAACAACAGCAGTGGCAACAACCACACCCTCTGCCTCCTCCTTCAGTACCACCTGTGCAAGATAATCAGAATGATGACCGAATAATAACTCTTACCAAAGAGTTTAAGAAAATGAAACCGCCACAGTTTCATGGGGGATTAGATCCATAAAAGGCCGAAGCATGGGTTCTCGGCATTGAAAAGCTGTTTGAGGTGTTTTCTTGTTCAGAGACACAGAAAGTACTTTTGGCCACCTTCATGCTAGAAGACGAAGCAAGAAGATGGTGGATGTTAATGCGTGAGAATCATAAAGACATTGGCTGGGCGAAGTTCCTGGAAGTCTTCTATGATAAGTACTTCCCTCAATGTGTCCGTGACAGGAAAGTATCGGAGTTCATGGAACTTAAGCAAGACAGCATGACGGTAGCTGAGTATGAGGCCAAATTCACTGAGTTGGCCAGGTTTACACCACATGTGATCGATACGACTACAAGAAAGTGAGACATTTTGAAGGTGGGCTGCGAAGTGATATTCTAGAAAGGGTAAATGTCCTAAAGCTGGAAACCTATATTGGGGTGCTAGACCAGGCCATAATGTCAGAAGCTAACATAGCTAGACATACTAAACCAATGACGGACTGGAAAGGTAGTAAGAGACAAGGCTTCTTTTCGAAGAAGAAATTTTTGAAGAAGCAAAATACTGGCTCCTCGAGTACTTCTAATTCTTCCTGAGATACATCCCCAATGTGTAATATTTGTAGTAAAAGGCATCGTGGGGTCTGTTACTGTGTGTCAGGAGCCTGTTTTAAATGTGGTAAACAAGGGCATATGGCAAGAGATTGTAATTAGAATAGTGGAAAACTAGCTGCTAGTTCCACTGCATCGATCCCAAAACCGGGAAATATAATGAGATCCACTACCACCGGAGATACCGTGAGGCAAGGGAGAGTTTTCGCGCTTGTTCCGGGCGATACACGGAATGCAAACGCAGTTGTCTCAGGTACTATTTCTATATGTAATCAGGATGCTTTTGTGTTAATTGACTCTGGATCAATGCATTCTTTCGTAACATGTGCATTTGCATCTAGACTGAGTAGACCTCTAGAATTATTACCATATCTGCTATGTGTCTCTGCTCCATCCGGGGAATCTGTATTGTGTGAATCTGTATATTGTTTTTGTGACATGCGAATTGGGAATGCTATTCTGTATGTGGATTTGTTTCCCTTGAACTTTAGGCACTTTGATATAATTCTGGGCATGGATCGGTTAACTAAATATTGTGCCACCATTGATTGTGTAACAAAACAGGTTGTGTTTAAACCACTAGAATATGAAGAAATTGTGTTTGTGGGTAACGGGGAAGTACCTCCACCTTATTTAATATCTGCAATGAAGGCATGTAAACTGATCAGGAAAGGGTGCCAGGGTTATTTGTGTTATGTGTTGTCTGAACAATCTGTGAATGTTGAATTGAACAGTATCCCTATTGTTAGAGAATTTCCAGATGTGTTTCCAAATGAATTACCAGGGGAATTGGTGGACAGGGAGATAGAGTCTACGATTGAAATTATGCCAAGCACCCAGCCTATTTCTAAAACTCCCTACAGAATGGCTACTGCTGAAATGAAAGAACTAAAAGAACAGTTGCAAGACCTGCTTGACAAAGGGTTTATCCGGCCTAGCACTTCACCATGGGGTGCACCAGTGTTGTTTGTGAAAAAGAAAGATGGAACCTTGCGTTTGTGCATCGACTATCGAGAATTGAACAAGGTAACAATAAAGAATAAATACCCCCTACCCCGTATTGATGACCTGTTTGACCAATTGCAGGGATCACAAGTGTTTTCCAAAATTGATTTGAGGTTCGGATATCATCAGTTGAAAGTGAAAGCAAAAGATGTTGAGAAAACCGCGTTTCGAACAAGGTACGACCATTATGAATTTCTTGTTATGCCATTTGGGGTAACTAATGCTCTGGCAGCGTTTATGGACTTAATGAACCGAATTTTTAAAACCTACCTTGATGAATTTGTTGTGATTTTTATTGATGACATTTTGATATACTCCAAGAATAGACTAGAACATGAACATCATTTGAGGACTGTCCTGCAAACACTTAGAGAAAAGAAATTATTTGCTAAACTAAAGAAGTGTCAGTTTTGGTTGGATGAAGTTATTTTCTTAGGGAATGTAATCAACAAAGAGGGGATTTCAGTGGACCCACAGAAAATAGAGGCAATTGTGAATTGGCCTACACCGACAAATGTAATAGAGGTCCGCAGTTTCATGGGCTTAGCCGGGTATTACAGGAGGTTTGTGAAAGACTTTTCAAGGATAGCTGTACCTCTTACCCAACTGACATGCAAAGGGCAACCATTTGAATGGAATGATGAAAGAGAATCTGCCTTTTATGAACTGAAAACGAGACTGACCACTACACCAGTATTGACATTGCCTACAGGTACGAAAAACTTTGTAATTTTCAGTGATGCATCTTATAAAGGTTTGGGTTATGTACTAATGCAGAACGTAAGGGTAATTGCCTACGCCTCTTGGCAGTTGAGGCCACATGAGAAGAACTACCCAACACATGATTTAGAATTGGCCGCAGTTGTTTTTGCTTTGAAAATCTGGCGGCACTATTTGTATGGGGCAAAATGTGAATTCTACACATATCACAAGAGCCTGAAATACTACTTTACACAGAAAGAGCTAAATATGCGGCAGAGGAGATGGCTTGAACTGATAAAGGATTATGATCTTGAAATCCAATATCACCCTGGGAAAGCTAATACAGTTGCTGATGCCCTAAGCAGAAAGTCGATGGGGAGTATGGCTTGTTTGCTTACTGAACAGAAAGAGATCTTGTAAGATTTTGAGAAGTCTGAAATTGAAGTGGTATTGTGTGAACAGGGCGGATTGATAGCTGCTATTTCAGCCGAACCAAAAATCATTGATGAGATTAAACAGAAACAAAAGGAGGATGAATTCCTCAAGAAAGTGATTGATGAATTTGAGACAAGTCCGAAAGCAGAGTTCAGCATTGAAGGCGAAGTGCTGAGATTTCAAAACCGAATGTGTATCCCAGATATTTCGGAGCTAAAGAAAAGAGTTCTGGATGAAGCTCACAAGTCTGTATTTGCTATGCATCCGGGCAATAACAAAATGTATCGGGATTTGAAACAAAGCTATTGGTGTCCTAAAATGAAGAAAGAAATTGCAGAGTATGTGTCCAAATGTCTTCAACGTCAGCAAGTTAAAGCTGAACATCAGAAACTGGGCGGTCTACTTCAACCTCTCCCTATTCCTGAATGGAAGTGAGAACATGTGACTATGGATTTCGTTGTTGGTTTACCTCGGACTTCTCGAGGTATGGATTCTATTTGGGTTGTAGTTGATAGACTAACTAAATCTGCACATTTTCTACCTGTTAGAACTATATTTGATGCTTATAGACTGGCTACTATATATGTTGATGAGATTGTTCGTTTACACGGAGTTCTAGTATCTATTGTTTCGGATAGAGATCCGAAATTTGTGTCTAGATTGTGGAAAAGTTTGCAAAAGGCTATGGGGACAGAATTGAGGTTTAGTATCGCATTCCACCCACAGAAAAATGGACAATCAGAACGGACAATACAGACTTTGGAAGATATGCTAAGGATGTGTGCCTTGGATTTTCAAGGGAGTTGGGAAGATTATTTGCCACTAGCAGAGTTTGCACACAATAATAGCTTCCACTCTAGCATCGGTATGGCACCATACGAGGCTTTGTATGGTAGAAAGTGTAGATCACCGATTTATTGGACAGAAGTCGGGGATAGAGCTCTTCTTGGGCCTGAAATTGTGCAAGACACTTCTGAGAAGATCAAAACTATTTAGCAAAGGACAAAACAGCTCAGGACCGACAAAAGAATTACGTAGATGTTCGACGAAGACCGCTTGAGTATGAGGTTGGTGACCATGTATTTATCCGTGTGACTCCGATGAAAGGCCAAGTCAGGTTTGGAAAGAAGGGTAAGTTGTCGCCCCGTTACATTGGGCCATTTCAAATTCTGGAAAGGCTTGGTCCAGTTGCTTATCGAGTCGCTTTGCCATCGGGATTCGAACAAATCCATAATGTGTTTCATGTATCAATGTTGAGGGGTTATCTTCAAGATTCGTTTCATGTGATTGATTATCATCGGATAGCTCTTGATGAAAATATGGAGTACGCAGAATGGCCGGAACGAATTATTGACAGGCAAGTGAAACAATTGAGAAGCAAGTCCATCCCAATGGTGAAAGTGGAATGGAAAAAACACTATGAGACGGATGCCACATGGGAAAAAGAGGATGAAATGCGACTACGCTATCCACATTTGTTTTTCGACGAAGGTAAAATAAGTTTGGGGGACCAAATTTCCTAAAGGAGAGAAGACTGTGATAACCCTGTCCCGTATTATGCTAATTAATCTTGATTATGATTGTGATTGATATGAATTTGTGTGCCATTTATATGAATATATGTGGTTTTGAATTTCTATCTGTTCACCATAGGAATATCTGTTCAACTTACTGTTATAAACTGAAAATTGAAGGCCTTGTCGGCCACAGAAACCGAAACTGATTGCTCCATTGTGATTGGCATAATTTTTAAAGCCTACGGTGAAATTTAATTGCAAATTTATTCTGATCAAATTAATTAGATTCAGAACAATTAATTAGGCACTATTATTAACCTTAATCAATTTGATTAAGTGTAAGACTATAAAAGGGGCTCTATTACACTTATATTCATTTGGTTTTGAGCTCAAGTCTGAAATTGCACTCTAGAGAGAGAGTGTGTGCCGGTTAGAGAGAGAGGGAGCTCAAGTTGATGAATTGCTCAAGAAGCTTGAAGATCTTGAAGTGTAACTCAAGAATTAGCTATAATTTAGAAGATTTGAACCTCTAGGTGAGCATTTGAGCATGGATTCATGAGTATACGTTTGTAAATTTGTGTATTCAAGCTAGTTGGGTAATCAAGAACATAAATTGAAATGAAATTGAAGAATTTAAAGCTTATATGTACATGTATGTAAGAATTTGCCATGAAGTTGTATAATTGAGCATGAAAAATTTGATCCATGTAGAATTGTGGTTAAAGTTCATGCTTTTGATCATCATTTGTATCATCTAAGTTGAAAATGGAAGTTGTAATTCACAAGCAAGTGCAATTCATAGAAGCATGAGTGTTGGATGCATGAAATTGAAGTATTGATGATGGGTTTGATATGAATCGTGTGTGTATGTAAGTAATTCATGGAAATTAAGCTTCATAATGTTGTAATCTGGCATTTGTATCATGTTAGAAGGTTTGCATGTGAAGTATAAGTCGTGGTATGCAAGTTATTTGAGTTTGAATGTAAGTTTGAGCCTCAAGAACAGTTCTGGAAAACCAAGAATTTGGCATGTCCGCTCGAGCGGGGAAAGCACCGCTTGAGCGTGAAATGCAAGCTCTCAGCAGTTTTGCAGTCAGTGACCTTCAGCTCGAGTGTTCGAATATACGCTCGAGCGTAAAAATGAGGCAACCAGTACTTTTGCAGACCAAAGGGGGTCCGCTCGAGCGGGGAAACCTACGCTCGAGCGGGAAATCCTATTTTTGAAATTTTGTAAAGTTGAATTGAGTTTCATTTTCCGTTCTCTACCATCTCTAAGCGCTCTTAGGCATGCATTAAGCATTGTAAATGAGTTAAAAGGATAAGAACGAAACCTAAGAAGAATATATGAATTAAGGATGGAATGAATCGTTTGTGACCCATTATGTTCATGAAATGTGTAGGGTCAAGCACGAGGGCAAATCCATCGGCAGATCACTGTGAGTAATATCTTAATAAAGATATCTGAAGTATGTTATTTGTCCAATTACTTACTTTCATACAAGTCTTGTAAGTTTCTTACATTGAATTGGGGACAAATATTTGTTATACCATATGATTGGGCCAAAGGCCGTTTGACATGAATGATTGGGCCAAAGGCCGTCTGACATGAATGATAGTCTGACATATGAATGATTGGGCCAAAGGCCATCTGACATGAATGATAGTCTGACATGAATGATAGCCTGACATATGAATGATTGGGCCAAAGGCCGTCTGACATGAATGATAGTCTGACACGAATGATAGTCTGACATGAATGACAGTTTGGTATAAACGAGTGGGCCAAAGGCCGTCAGATATGAACAATTGGGCCGAAGGTTGTTGGATCTGATCGATTGGGCCAAAGGCCGTCGGATACGAACGATTGGGCCAAAAGGCCGTTAGACATGAATGGATGGGCCAAAGGCCGTCAGGTATGAGTTAATTGGGCCCGAGGCCGTTTGATATGTCGAGAACTTTAGTCGATTGATACATTAAATAGAAACATGAATTGGGCCCAAGGCCGTCTGATGTAGCTGTTTCAAAGATTGTTCATGTATCTTCCTTATTTGATATTGTTCACTGGGGTTTCGCTCATGCTCATTCATGTCTATGTAGGTGAGCCAAGGGACGTCCAAACCCAGCCTCAATGAAATATGTGAGAAACAGTCAAGGTTTTGAAGAGTCAGCCCAAACGTCTCACGCACGAGACTTGTCTTCGCCTCTTTTGTTCCTTTGATATAGTTTCGTTATATTGGCGAAAACATCGGATTACCTTTGTATATAAGTTTTGGCTAAGACCTGAATGATCCTGTTTATGTACATAACTTTTTGTTATTATCCCCTGATGTGAGTTATTAATAGATATATATATATATATATATGGACTGTTATGATGTGCCATGGAAGCACAGCTCTATGGACAAAAGTTTTAAATTTGCTTTCGTTTGGCCCCTTTACTCTGATGAGATATGTCTTGTTTGGATTGACGCCGTAGGTAATCCCTTGATTACTGGCCGGTTATGTCCTTAACCCATAGGGTCGGGTTCGGGTCATGACAGACATACTCCAATCATGCTGGAATTATGAGAGGAGGAAGAATAAATTCCAAACACGCCGAAATCGTGTGAGGAAATGAACACTCCAACAACGCTGAAATCGTGAGAAGAGGTTCGAAAACAACTACTCAGGGGCGCGTTCCATGCAACCTAAGATAAATTCCAAACACGCTGAAATCGTGTGTGGAAAGGAACACTCTAACCACATTGAAATCGTGAGAAGAGGTTCGAAAACAACCACTCAGGGGCGCGTTCCATGCAACCTGAGATAAATTCCAAACACGCTGAAATCGTGTGAGGAAAGGAACACTCTAACCACGCTGAAATTCTGGGAAGAGGTTCGAAAACAACCACTCAGGGGCGCGTTCCACGCAACCTAAGATAAATTCCAAACGCGCTGAAATCGTGTGAGGAAAGGAACACTCTAACCACGCTAAAATCGTGAGAAGAGGTTCGAAAACAACGACTCAGGGGCGCATTCCACGCAACCTAAGATAAATTCCAAACATGCTGAAATCGTGTGAGGAAAGGAACACTCTAACCACGCTGAAATCGTGAGAAGAGGTTCGAAAACAACTACTCAGGGGCGCGTTCCACGCAACCTGAGATAAATTCCAAACACGCTGAAATCGTGTGAGGAAAGGAACACTCTAAACACACTGAAATCGTGAGAAGAGGTTCGAAGAAAAGTAATCAGGAGCGCGTTCCACGCATCCTGAGATAAATTCCAAACACGCTGAAATCGTGTAAGGAAAGGAACACTCTAACCATGCTGAAATCGTGAGAAGAGGTTCGAAAACAAGCCATCAGGAGCACGTTCTACGCATTCTTGAGAAAGCCCCCGGGGACAACGATCCTAAACACTGCTCAACGTAAAAGGATAAATGATACAAGATAACACAAGATGCAAATAAATGCAATAAGTACGATGATATGATACATGTTATAAGCAATGTAGTGCATGATATTTAGAGAAATGCAATAAACAAACAAAGCGGTGCTTTAAAAAGCACCTAATGGGGTGAGCGGCGATGAACCGCTCTACTCTGACAGGGATCTCCCCCCTTGTGTTCTTCAAACTCTTACCTTGTGCTCTTCAAACTCTTACCTTCAACTCACAGTACAAAGGTCCTGAAATACTGACAAGGGGTAACCTCTGCATGTAGAAGCCACGGATGCCGTTTGTCTTCCTGATCATATTCACAACTTTCCCTATTCTCCAACGGGGTGACAGACTAGGTTGGTTCTGTATCCAGAATTGAGGCGCACACATGCTATCTCAATCTATGGGGCTGCCATACAGATTTCAAGCCGAGGATACATCCCTGGGTATTCAAACCAGACTTTAGTCTCGGAAATTCCAAACCTTTATGTTCTAGGCATCGCCATTCGAACTCTAGTTTCCACCGTCACAGTTGGTCTCTTAGGAACTCATTGCAAGATGCCTCTGGAAGGGAATGGTACTTAGGGAGAGCACTTCTGATCGCCATTCTGGCTTGAAGCAAGCTTGATCTTGAGCTTGAGGTAGAGGTACACTCATACTTCAGAGCATTGACAAGGCCTGAAGAGGTATATCTAGAATGCAATCTCGAAAATTACTGAAGTTGAGACACACTAAGATGCTCCAAATTTCCCTCTTTTCTTTTGCTTTGCAGTCCGGAAACTATGTAGCTTCAAATAGGTCCTGGTTCTGTTGTTCTCACATGACCTGGGTTGATCCCTGCAGTTTATGAAAGAAAGAATTCTATTTTGTACAAATGTGGAGAATGGCATAGCACTCTGAGCACAAAATGATTTATTTTTGAAATTGAAATTGAGAAATGAGTTCTTAACTGGGTATTGAGCCTACGACTGACTACAACACACCACGACTCAACAAAGGACAAACCAAGGTAAAACAACCTAAACATATCTATTTACACTCAAAACGACTCAAAACAAGAATCGAGACAAACAAAAACAACAAACACAACACTTGAATGTGTTACAAAGGCGAGAGACCTCTCGGTTCACGGGGAACCCACAACTTCTCTAGGTAATGTTCCCCACCCTTTCTGATTTGTGATTCTCACATCACTTGGCACTCAATCTTTTTTTCTCTTAAAAGCCCTTTCCTCATTTTTCTCTCAACACACATCTCTCTATTCTTCAATCTCTCTTATTTTTTATCCCTCCCCTCGGTGGTTGATGCATAAGCAGGAAGTAGTGGGCTCATTCCCCTAGTATTCTACTAGATTCTCATTCTTCCGCTCACAACTCGTGAACTTTCCCACAGAGGGGTTGCACTACAAGTGGGTGTGCAACAGATTTACAACTGACATCGGTTGACGATGTCCTTGGCTTAGCTTGACTGAGATGAATGACAACAATGTCGCACCGGCCAGGCATACAATTAATTGGTCTCACACATTACGTTTTTAACGTCCCCATTTCGGGTCAGATGCCAATTTGGGTGTGATTGTTCGGATTAAGGAACCAAACATTCTGCTCCATTTCCAGTTCGTGCTTCGCACTTGGCTTGATAGCTCGTTGCTTGGAGGATGTGAGAGCTTTCAGTCCTTTACTGTTAGCTTCAGTTGTGCCCTTTTTGGCGAATATGGTGCCCTTTCCGGCAAGTATGTTGACAAGGGGGAAAAGACAGAAAACCTGACTCGAGTGTGCCCCTAGTTCATCATTTTGACCATTTTTTGTTTTGGCTTTCTACTAAAACAATTTTGACCAACATGAGAGTTAGATTAACATACTTGTTCGATTTTCTAATTTGAAATCATGCAAGTCAGGTTATGAGCACTGAAAATTTTCCTTTTTTGGGTCCAAGAAATGGTCCAGTTTTTGAAAAAATGGAATAATTTTTGAGAAAATTAGTCAACCTCATTAAAAATTCTCAAAAACTATTTTTGCAAATGACCACTGCTCGACCAACACGGAATCTAATCTCGAGATGCACAGTCTCAGATCTAAACTTGAAATGTCTTGCAGCTGAATCTTGTAACAGAATAGGACAGTCCGATTTTGAACAAAGATGAGCACGAAGACGAGCCAATTTGCACATGGATAAGATAGCCGAGTTGAACAAGGATAAACCAATCAACATGGATGAGACCAGCAAGTTGAAAATGGTTGGGGCCAAACTTCAAGATGAAGTTGCCTACGTATCCCGAATATGGGAATCAGGCCTGACGTAGTTCCGGGTTGAGGTTCAATCGGGTGTTGACACTTTCCTTTTGCACTCTAACTTTTGCCAAGGTCGCCCTTCCGGGTTTTCAACCTTGCAAATTCTGTTTTTCTTTTCTTTTCATTTCTTTTCTTTTCTTTTCTTTTCTTTTTCTTCTTTTTCATTTTTGTTCTTTTTCTTCTCTTTTTCTGCTTTAACTTTTGCCTGGGTCACGTTTCCAGGTTTTTGGCCCAGCGAGCCTCTTAAGGATAAAAAGGTTTAATTTGTCCATGTTGATCGGTTTTGAGATCTCGAAGCCATCTACATCCAGGAGAAAGGCTGTTGTTCGCTGATGATGTAGGAGTCCATCCAATCGGGTCTGAATTTGCCCCTAGTGTTGTGGATAGGAACTCGATTATCCTTCAGCAAAACTTTCTTCTTTTCTCCATTCTGGGATTTGGCTTTCTTGCCAGTCTTCATTGACTTGCGGAATGACCCATCTTTTGAATCTTTGAGCACATCTGACATTTTTGCCCCTAATTCAAGGGCTACTTCTGATCTAGCTTTGCAAGCTTCCTTTGATGACATATGACCTTCTTGATCTGACCTTCTTGCCCCGAGTTCAAGGGCTGCTTCCGATCCAGCCATACAAGCCTTATGTTTTGGTTGATCGTTGAACATTCTGAGTTAAAGTTCAAGGTTTGAAAGCAAAGGAATCGAGTCTCGAGACCAGGAATGATCCTATGCTGCACAATCTCATGATCAATTCTAGGCATGTCTTCGCAAAACCACGCAAAAACATTTTTTGAAATCTTTTAAGAAAGCGATTAGTCGCTCGCGCTGAAGACAATGTAGAACCAATCTGGATCAAGCCAGGATCCTTCTTAGTACTCACATTAACAAACATGATCTCATTCATTAAGGGCTGAACATGCCTCTCTTTCTCTCAATTGATCAAATTTTTACAAATCAAGGAATCCATCCCTCTTTGTTTCATTACAGTGTTCGAAAAGTTTTGAAAACTTAGGTGACTGTAATGATTTCAAGGCACAGAAAAGTAGGTGAAAGCACTGCCGTTTCATTCAGATCTTCTGGCACAACTGGCTCAACGGCAGAAACAAACGCAAAATAAAGAGTGTAAAAGACAAATACAAAACAAGATAGTGATGTCCGAGGTAACACCCCCGAAATCACCTGACTCTAACACAACAGGACTGACTCGATACAACAAGACAGACTCAATACAACATAACAGAACTGATTCAATACCCAAGTCAGAAAGTAAAGTAAACAACGTTCGCAAATTGGTCAAAACAGTATGTGCCATCCCTATATCTAGAGTAAACTGAGCGCCATCAGCTGGTAGTTCATCCCCCGATCACATAGTCACATTATCCCTCAAGTTCATCGATCCAGTATCGATAGACTTTGTAGGACCTGGTGCGACGATGACCTCGTTGTCAATCAAATCTTGAATTTCATGGCAAAGACGAAAACAAACGTCAGCGTCATGGCTAGTTTGTTGATGGAAGACACAGTAGTTGGCCGGATTATGCTTAGCTGGAAGGGGATCTAGGAGAGGCCAAGGCTCAAAGGGTTTGAGATAGCCCTTTTTTATCAACACCCATGGCTTTGGATAAGGACATATAAAGCGGGGTGAAGACCCTCTGGCCTCGAGGTTGATGACTCGAGGTTTGTGGAGTTGGATTGAATGTGTTGGATGTACTGGCAAAGGGATTGGCAGGTGCTGCCTGGGTTTGATGATCTCTTCCAAGTGTAGGATTGGAGCTGAAAGGAACGTTTCTGGCACGACATCCCTTTTCCCGGCTTGCCCCTTGATTCAAAATGCCTTCATCCTGAGTAGCGAAAGTGCTATCCATAATCTTTGCAACAACTACAAGCACTTGCTGTTTGTTCAGTCCCTCGACTTTCAAAGCCTCAACAGCCCACTGAAGATGTTCATAGGGACCGATACTTGCCCCTACCTTGTTCTTACCACTTGCCTCCACTTTGCCAAGGGATTGGGTCGCTATGTCCGGGCGGAGCCCAGTTATTCTCAACATGTCATTGCCCAGACCTGAGATAGCTTTAGGTTGGCCATTTTCATTTCCAGCTCGCCCCAAGATTGGGGAGTCTTTTGGCATGAAATTTCTGGCATGCGATGTGGTCGATGATGGAGCCAAAACCCCAAAGGCTAAATCTGCCACTATTCTCTGAAGATCTTCAATCATGCTCATCAGCTCAGAAGTAGTGGGTTCATGGATTTGAGATGATTGGGGTTCGAGTGCATCCATTATGCATATGTTCATGCTTTCCGGAATGAACACCTCAGGCTTGCGTAGATGGGTCGAGGTGATGTACATGCTGGGATTGTAGGTAGGCAGGAGTGTATGGATTAGATTGAGATGAGGAGGTGACGGGTCAGTACTAGCCCGAGGTCCTTTTGGTGGAGCTATGGTCTCTTCGTCAATAAGATCCTGAATCTTATGACGGAGGAGGATGCAACGGTTTGTATCATGACTGTGCTGTTGACGATAGGCACAGTATTTAGCTGGGTCATATCTTGGTGGAAGAGGATTTGGAAGGGGCTGAGGTTCTAGCAGCTCTAGGTACCCTTCTTCTCGCAGCATTTTCAAAGCTTGAGAGAGACTCATGTAAAGAGGATGGAAATTTCGAGCTTGGGGCCGAGTTGAAGTGGTTGGTTTTTAGCCATTGAAGGAAGTCGTGATAGTGTCTACTTCTGAGCATTTCGCAGCTGTGCTACCATCAGCAGTAGCATTGGAACTGCGAACAACACTCTTCTTCAAAGGCTCATTATCCTTCACAAAGATCCCTTGTCTGAGGGCATCCTCGATTTGAACCCCCATTTCATGAAGGTTTGGAAAGGTAAACAGAGGTAGAATGATCATATTTTGCAGCAACTTGCCATGCAGATTCCGAACAATCATCATGATCTGATCTTTGTCGAAAGGCCTTGTAGTCACCATCGAGGCATTTGCTCTCCATCTCGTCACGAACTCTGAGAAAGCCTCATTTGGCTCTTGGTAGGTCACTTTGAGATCATGAGTTGTGACCTCGATCTGTGTGTTGTAGGAGTATTGGGCAATAAAGGCCTCAGCCATCTCTTCCCAGTTCTATTTCACAGAGTTCTCCAATTTAGCATACCAGATTACGGCTATCCCAGACATGGTTCGGCCGATGAGAGACAACTTCTGGGCTGGGGTCAAACCCATTGGCCTTAGGATATCAAAAAACAGGCGGAGATACACCATTGGGTCTCCAGAGCCATCGAAGCGGTTGATATGTGGCATTTTAAACCGCTTCGGTAAGGTAACTGCAGATTTAGTATACCCGTCCTCTAAATCCGGGATGGAGTTCACTCCTTGTGCTCGTTTGAATAACTTCTCCAGTTTATTGACCTTAAGTGCAGTTGGGTCAACCTCAAATTCAAACGAAGATTCGGTTTGATAGACAGGAGCTTTCGAGGCTTGTTCTGGGATTGGCTTCGCTGGATTGCCTTGAGTCTCTTGGACATAGCAGTATGGGCAGTGGCTCCGGCTGTCGGGTTATCCGTGGAAGGTGTATGAGATGCAGAAGTCGTGGTCAGCTGTGGCTGTTGTTGTTGTAGCCGGCTTATCATTTCGGCCTGACGAGCCATGACTTTAGCCTGACTGACTGCGTCCTACTGCAGTGCCTCGATTGGTTGTTGCAGGTGCTGTATCTGTTCTTCCACACTGGCTGGGGATACTGAGCCATGGGAATGGGTGATTGATCTCGTGCTGAGCTGAATGCAGACAACTGTTCCCAGACTAGACTAGACCCGGGTGAACTGAGGGGTGACTGCTTGAGAAACTGCACTAGTGAATTCTGCCTGAACCTCCTTTGTCTTGTAACCAGTGGGGGTGAGGTAAACATATGTTGCTTCTGAACCAATTCCGACCTGACAAAGTCTATCGATACAAGTCCAGAGTACCCAGGGGATATTGGAGCCTTCTGAAGCTATGGTTCCAGGACTACCTTGCAAAAGAGAAAACAGACAGCATCTCAGCCCAATTTCACTAGAACGGATATGATCACAACTGAATGACTGTGCTCTCTACTGAATTCTGCCCAAAACAGATACCAACTTGGCAACTGATATGCATATCTCTGTACAGTTTCACTGTAAAGCACATACCAGTTAAAGAGAGCCAAAACACCCCTATGATGGGGTAGGGTTACCCTGTCCTAGTTTCGTCAGGAGCTAGGGGTTCACTGCGCAAACATGCGGTTTCAAACAATCCTACATTCGAGTGAGCAACCTGTCCTAGTTTGGAACAATCTCTATGGCTTCCGATATGCAACTAGGTCAATTGGTCAAAAAGGGTACCTCAGTAAGACTACATAATATACCTCTCACACCTAACACCGAGAAATGAAAGGAGGATCAAACGGTATAGCGGTAGTCCAGATCCAAGGGTTGTGTTCCTATCCTGGCAAAGCCCGCAACCGGTCAGACTTTTGGCAAGCTTTTCCAAGCTATCCTCTGGCAAACCACTCAGGAATAGCAGATGGCAAACATTATGACTTAGGCACACCGATGCAAATGAAATGCAAACAAACACATAAATGTAGATAAAACAACATATCATGAGTTCAAGTCAAGTTCTCTAATTCCCCAGCAGAGTCGCCAGAAACTGTAGCTTGACTTTTTTGCGCCCCCCTCTCGGAGAGCTCGAATTGGTCCTATAGTTCGGACTCCTGTCACGGTTCTAAATCTAATCTCACAAAGTGCAATGTGAAACTGATAAACACCAAAGAGTCCAATCCGGCAAATCATTTTGGAAAATCAGATTTTGAATCAAATAATGCCAAAACTGGACTGCTTTGCCAGATTACAGAGTCGCCACCTAAATATTTTATTTTGGGAAAATTTAGGAAACCCTGACTCGTGCCAAAGGCCACGTGTCCGTCATCACCAAAGTTACCTCGACTCGGGAACCTGGGTACGAGAGGGGAAAGTCCTGAAATGAGCACCCCCGCCCGACCGATCAAAGATCGGCCTCTATTATCATGATATGTTGTTTTATAAATCTCACGTGTTCTTGTTCCGGTTATTAATCTAACATTAATATTTGATGCGCACAAGCAAGTATAGACTAAAATCGCAAGAATTGGAATGAATTTAACTCATGTTTTCTTTCGAAAATGGTTTGAATTTTCCACTCTTAAGTGGGCTAAAATGCGGATTTGCCACCACAAGTGGGCTTAAAACATGATTTGGCACTTCGCAAAGTGGGCTTAAAACTCACATTTATCGAATTGTTCCAATTCAAGTAATAAAGCCTTCATCCATAGGCATTCATGCAGTTAATCATTTAAGCAAATAGCCTCATGGCAAGCATGCGAACATGGCAACACTCACACTCATGCAAGTATGCTAAAGCGTAAAAGCTTACCAAATACTCCAAGCCAAAATAAAAACTAGTTAGAAACAATGCATGATCCTAACTATGTTAAGATGCCGAATGCAACACATGTAATGATGCGATTAATAGGCTCGGCTACTAATATGGCAAATGATTTTATTCAATTTGATAACATGCTTTGAAACACGTATTCAAATAAGTATTGAAATACAATGTAGTTTGAATGATGCGCCGAGCCTCGGTGCATGCAAGACAAATGAATGATGCAAACATGCAAGCATAAGGTATGCTAATTGAAAATGTCCCTAATCTAACCATCGAAAGCAGATAAATAAAAGGGAGAAAGACGCGGGGTTGGAAAACATGCACACACGCACGCACACTTATTGCGACATTATGCCCTCTCAAAGGAGGGTCCGAATGAATAAACTAACTAGCTACGCTAATTATGCTAACTATTACAAACCAAAACTAATTAACTATTCTAAGCTAATTATTACAAACCAAATTGAATAACTAGCTACGCTAAGCTAATTAAGTACAACCCTTGAATTGAATAATTAGCTACACTAACTAACTAAAGCAATTTAAACAAAGCAAGTAAATGGCCTCAAAGGCGAGGGACACATGCATGCTTGGTTGCTCTGCCCGAAAATGCCCTTGCCTTGCCATCGGATGCCTCTGTTTACACTCGTTTGATTTCTGAAAACCGTACCAACTTCCAGATTGCCTTTGCTCCAACACAGGAACACATTTGTGCAAAAATTGACTGGTGGCCGGTCGGCTACAAAAAGTGGCTGTCGGCCACCTTAACTGGTCGGTCGGCTACCTCAAGTGGCCGATCGGCTACTTCAAGTGGCCGGTCGGCCACCCGTTTTTCTGGACTTCTCCTTTTGCCGCAACAGAGAGCAAACAGAGGCAAAGCAATGCATTTTGAAGAAATGTATGTACTGCTACCCTCCTTATCATTTCACAAGCTCAAATGAGTGTAGTTCTTGGCTCTCAAGCCATCAACCAAGCATTTTCAATGCGTGATGGCCAGAAAACCAAGCCTGTACAAGCTTAATGAATGCACAAACAAGACCAAAATAACCACCACCCTATCAAGCATGATCAAGGGTGACGGTGACCAAGAAAAGTGGCACGTTTCATTACTTTGAGTATGAAATGTCCCATTTTCCTTATGTTCGAATTAACGTCCGATCCGAACACATGCAATGCAACACAAAGATGCTTATCTTGCCTCTTTTACTTTGTTCATTTTGTTTACACATTTTAGATTACCAATCCATTCTTTAGTTGATTAGTCCAATAGGTGAATGCCCACTAATTGAAAGTGGACTTAAACCACAAGTACCTTGAGCATGAAAGAGGCCTCTTGCTGTTGTTAATGAACTCCTGAAGGAATTAAACCATTAGGCATAAGGGTCTCAATTCCACACTCAAGCCAACAAGGGTTTCAAAGCCACTTTCGAAACAAACGAAAGAGTGAAGCATGGAGGAAGATTGCAGAGATTTAAAGTGCTGAAATTATATGTAAAACAACACTAAAGAATGCAATCAACATAAATAGATGGTATCTAAGGCCTTAAATCATCAAACTAGTGAAGCCATTACACTATAGGCATGCACTACAAAGCTCAAAAGGTACAAACACTTCAAAATAGTCCTAAAATAGCCTAAAAGAAGTACTAAAACATGTTTGAAGTAAGCCATAAATAGCTAGAATAAGAGGCCGAAACATAGCACAAGCTAGACCCTTAAGCACAATTGCACTACAAGCATATACAGTAAGCCTCAAAGGACCAAACCAGCTCAAAACAGAGCTAAGACCGGTCAAAACAATGGCTAAAACATGCTGAGATTAGTGTACAAAATGCTAGAAAAACATGCTCACATGTTAGCTTGCAAACAAGGCTCAAGAGCAACTCTCAAAAAGCAATGAAAGAGTGAAATAAATGAGCATTGGACAGAGCTATATACATTGAAATTACATGTTAAAAAACACTACAACATGCAATCATTCCAAGCAAAACATGTTTAGAGGTCTAAAATGCCAAGCTAATGAAGCCATTTGCATTATAACTAGGCAAAAGAAGGCTCACATGACCAAAACAGAGTTAAATCATGCCAAATCAAAGGCAAACACATGCTGGAAATAAGCTAAGTTAAGCCACAAAAACATGCTACCATGTGATGCTAACTAGGCATGAAAGTGAGACACAAGGAGGGGAGGCCAACCCCTCCATTTTTGGACTTCAAAACATACTTTCTACCACTGAAATAACTCTGAATTTTAGCGGTTTAAAGGCTCAAAAATTTTGATTTGAAAGCCTTGAAAGATGGCACAAAAAGCTATACAAGCTAAAGAACAAAAGGGAGAGACAACCCCCAACACAAAATAGGCTCAAACCACCATTTTTAGGACCGAAAAACAAAGGTTTTTACAGTTGAAAACCAGCTCAAAAACAGTGTTAAAAGATGGAAAAACAAGTATGGAAATTAAGCTAGCAAAAAGAAGTTTCTACCCCTTGAAGAGAAGACACAACTTAAGCAACAATCTGAGCTTAAACCACCTTCTAGAGCTCAAAGAAAGCTCCAAGAGAGCTTCAAGTAACCTTAGCCCAAAGATGAACCACTTTGATCAAGGATGTCTAGGCAAAGAAGAGGTGTATCTCTACTTGTATGCACAAAAGGGCAGGAGAGAGAGAAATCTAGAGAAAGAGAATTGTAGAGAGAGAGGATTTTTAGAGAGAGAGGCTCCCAAAATTTGCTAACCTTGCAATATGAGAGATATGGCCTCTATATGTAGCAATATATGAGCTTCAGGTCGAAATATCTGAATTAGGACAGCTGGAGCAATGTGAAAATAGCTGGAGGTGAAATATCTGCAAACAATCTGAGTTTGGGACATTAGTGGCCGGCAACCCACTTTTCTGGCCGACTGGCCACCCCTGGTGGTCGATAGCAAAAATCTGCTCTCCAAGTCCAACTTCAAATGGGCATATCTCCTTCATCTGGACTCCTTTGTAGGTCATTCTTGATTCTAAATTGAAGCCCCGAAAGTCTTCTTTCCAATGGTGGTGGCCTCATAGCTGAAATCCAAGTGTACAAGAGGATAGGCCTGTTTTAGCGAGGGCTGCTCGACTCTCTCTTAACGGTTCATGCACATCTTCTTCCCCAACTTAGTTTCTTCCCTCTCCTCCAATTTTCTTCAACTCCAAACCTCTAACCAAGATGTTTTAAAGAGTTTTCAAAAAGTTCACATCTCTTTCATGCATTTCCACTTTGTCCTTGCTCGGTTTATCGAAAAGCGCAAGATTTAACGAAATGCGAGCTTCGAAACATCGTAGAATCATTTTCAAAAATATTTTGAAAGAGAGGGTTTTAAGGTCTAAAATAGTTTTGGCCCAAAAATGGGGTGTATGGTTGGGATTTGACGCTCTCCTTGCTAAAGAAATTGAACCTTTGCACTGCAAAACTTTTATCACCAAGTAAGCAATCAGTGGCGCCCAAGTCTTAAGGGCGGTAAAAAATGAGGTGCCTACAGGCATGGATCTTGTTGGACAACTACCCCAAGCAACTAGACAAACGAAGTTCCTACTGGTAACAACTGACTATTTCACAAAGTGGGTCGAAGCTGACCCCTTGCGAAGTTTCGGGATATTGATATGAAGAACTTCATATGGAAGAACATCATTACCAGGTTTGGGATCCCAAGGGCAATAATAGCAGACAATGGTACACAATTTGATAGTAGGCTAATCAAAAGCTTCTATACAAAGTACAAAATCAAGAACTATTACTCTACTCCAAGTTTCCCTCAGAGCAATGGTTAGGTTGAAGCATCTAATAAGACTCTCTTAGAAGGGATCAAAAAGAGGTTGGCGACAGCAAAGGGAAAATGGGTGGAAGGGTTGCCCAATGTACTCTGGACATATTGGACTACGCTGAGAAGATCAACTGGGGAATCCCCATTTGCCATTGCTTATAGCATAGAAGTAGTTATCCCACTAGAAGTCGACATCCCAGGGATCAAAACCCAGGGAGTAGAGAATGGGACTAACGAGGCATTCTTGGCCCGAGATCTGGACCTACTGGAAGAAAGAAGGGAGAGAGCAGCAATTCAGCTGGGGACATACCAGCAGCAGCTTGCTAGGCCTTACAGTAAGAAGGTCTATTTAAGAGAATTTCAAGTTGGGGACCTCGTCCTAAGGAAGGTCGTTGGTAATAAAAAAGATCCCAGAGAAGGAAAACTTGGCCCAAATTGGGAGGGCCAATATAGAATTATCTCGGTCGCCGGCAATAGGGGCATATTGGCTTGAAGACAGTGAGGGCAAAGAGTTGCCAAGACCCTGAAACACTTGCAACCTGAAGTTTTCTATCATTAGATTTTTGTTTTTCGAAATTTATGTCATTAGCTGAAGTAATAATATAATTTTAGTTCGATCTTTATATTTGAAATTTGTGTAATAGGACTACCCAATCCTTTGGCGATGTTTTCTGATGGAAACATGACGAATAACTTAGACTTGTTATACAGCAAAGTTGAATTATACTTTCATATAATAGAGTTGAACTAAGTTGGCAATGTTTCTGATTGAAACATGACGAATAACTTAGACTTATTATATGGCAGAGTTGAATTATACTTGCATATAATAGAGTTGAACTAAGTTGAATTCAAACTAGACTTGCCATGGAGCTAAGTGCATTTCAGTTAGGTTAACAGAGAAACCAAGGTTGAGAACCTCGGCTAGTCTTTGTTTGAATTTGACTTCGGCGAAAGACTATATGTGCTTAATGTGAACTTAAGTGAAACTTAGGTTCACATTAGGGGACAGAGAGCTGGAGAATGATGAATAAGCTTAAAATTTTGAAGTGTTTGGGACTTGTTGAAATTTTATAGACAAAATTTACAAGTCGGAATGGGCTTAACACTTGTTGAAGTTTCATAAAAATTTATAGGCTAAAGATTAGCCGAGGTAACATCAAAAGAAATATCCGAGATACATTTTGGCCGAGATGGCCAACCAGGTTGCCAAGCTGGGAAAGGGTGAAGTCTTGATAAAAGATAGCATGTGAAAGTAAAAGAGCAATACTATATAACACTTATAAAAATATTTTGATATTTTTAAGTGTTAGCCGAGGAAAACATTTAAGATTTATATCCGAGGTATTTTATCCTGGAGTCATTATACAGCTAAGATATACTTTGAAGGAATGCAAAAATATTCTAAGTATGGAAGCATGAAAGGCATGAAAGAAAGCAGTAAAGCATACAAACATACAACACTTGAAAGAAGAAATCAGACTTGCATTCAAAAGATAAACTTGTCCATGGGCAAAAAGGCACTTCGGCCTACAAAAGGATTACTTGTTCAATTATAGAAGGAGCACTTCGACCCAACTAAAAGTAGAAGACTGTTACAAAGAAAAATTATAAAGCTTAGAAAGAAGATGCTAAACAGACTTCTCTATGTCGGCGATTGGCTGGGTTTTGGCCTCAACAGGCAGCCTTCTCGGCTTCGATCTTAGCGTCGATCTCTTAGAGAGTCTTGTTAAGGCTCTTCTCGGCACTTTCGACCTCGGCTTCAGGCACATTCTTGGGAACCTCGTCCTCATCATCTTGAGTCAAGTCAACGGCTTGCTCATTCAGAGTTGGGGACTTGGCCCCAGTAGCTTCAGTCTTCCCAGACTTGTCGGCTTCAGCTTCTTCATTATCCTCAGTCTCATCTTCGGATTGGATTGGAGCATGAGGGAATGGCACGACGAGTCGGCTCTCATCTCGGAGAGGTGAGTCCTCAGGGACAGCCAGTTCGTTCAGAGCAGCCATCCAACCAAGGGTGTAACCCCTGTTGCATGCCTATCTGACTTGCTTTTTGTACTCCTTGCGGATGTCAGCCGCCCCCTTGGTATAGGCCTTCTCGTCCACCTCTTTGATTTCGGCTGCCTTTGTAGACAATGCCGTTTGGAGCTCAGTTTGGGCCTGGGCCTCTTTTTCCTTGGCTTCTTTCACCTCAGCCTTGGCGACCTCGGCAACATTTTTCGCGGCCTCGGCCTTATCCTCGGCATTCTTCAAGGCCAACTCATTAGCTTTGGCCGGATCCAGGAGACCTCGGATGCAGGCCTCGGCCTTGGTGAGTGAGGAAAGGAGTTTGGCAGCCTCCTTTGTCTTTTGGGTACGCTATTTTTTGAACTCATTGGTCTTGACGACTAGGGAGTGACCAAGCCTGCAAGAGTGCAAAGGAAATTAGTTAGATAGAAAGTTACAAGTATTGCGACTTACCAAGACATAATGTTGCATCATCATTGCATAATTTTCATACTTTAAAAGCTCAGCCATCTAGTTGATGTCGGCTGGGAGTAGAACGGCAGTGGAAATGGCAGCACTGACCTCCAAATTGTCCAGAACACTGTCCCCTGTAAGAAGAGGTCGGTCTCCGACTGTGACGGTTGGATTCCAGGGAGCGTCGGCGTGAAAACCAGAAGGATCAAAGGAGCCGCTGGACCTCGGCCTTTTGAATTGTGGTGGATCAGACGCCTCAGCCTCGGCTGGCCTCTTGTCGGCCGAGGGAGTACTCTTTTCAGCCTCGGCCAACTTGGAGATTGGAACAGTGTCCTCAGAGTCGATCTGAGTCACTGTTGCCTTACCTTTGGCTTTCTTTACCCTCTTTGGCTTAGCCTTGGGTTGGGGAGGATTGAACTGTTATAACCCCAGGAAGGTCGGCCAAAAGGTCTTTAACGACAGCCTTGCTACGACCTATCTCTTCGACAGTGGCGGCTACAGTGACTTTGGTACCAAAGCGGATTGCTGGAAGTGCAGTAGGTGGGTTGGCTGGATCGTAAGCCGTCGCCTCAATGTTTTGACGTTTGCGGCTACGAGTTCTGCCTGCAAGAGCAAAGAGTGGAGCTTGGCATCAGCATTGGCGTTGGGCTGGAGGAATCAGTTGAGGAGCAGACGTTGATGCAACCTCGGCTGGATCAAAAGATGAGGCCTGGTCTGGCCTTGGTGAGGAAGCAACTATTGGAGTTATAGCAGAGGGACGAGTCCTGCTCTTCTTGGGAACGTCGGGCAATATGGATTTATAAGTTGGAATGTAATTGAGCAGCAGAGGGGCTTTGCACTGATCAACCGGCAAGCCCAGCAACCTTCTCAAGTCCTTGCTGGGAAAGAAGGACTGGCGAAAATCTTTTGAGGGTTGGGGGAGAGTTGCAAGAACAAAAATCATGCAGTAGAACATATAGAAGGAATAAAGTGATAAGTCTTAAATAGAAAAGTTGACACTTGGTTCTTACCTTCATTCTCCTTAAATACCGATCGGCGTAGAGGATAGAGATGATGGTCGTCGTCAGGTGCAAATTCCCAGTTGCCTGAGACGATGAAGTAATCATCTCTAGCACCTTTGTTGGAGTCTGGGAGGTCAACTATGAGTTTGTAGGCTGTGGATCTCGGCTTGAGGTAATAGATGTAGCATTTTTCGGATTTCAGGCCACACATGGTATAACAATATTGAATGTCAACTAGTGTTATCCTAGCGCTTTCTCAGCTAGCTAAAGCGATTATACCGTTGATAACCCTGTAGGAGTTAATGGTCAATTGCATTAGGTTGAGCTTGTAATAGTGAAGGATTTCTCGGAAACAAACGTTTAGAGGGAACCTAAGTCCACACTCTATGAAAGCAACCACGGGGAAAGGCATGGAGTCCCTATCAGGCATAATAGAGTCATCATCCCTGCCAGCCTAAGGTGAACATCGGCTGTGATGGAGAACTCTTGATGGAAATACTCCATTTTTTCTAGGGTATCTACCCTCCACCTAAACATACCCATGATGTCGGCTAAAGGAAGAAGGTGCAAGGTTTGGGAAAGAATGAGTGGAATAGGTTTGAATACCTCGGCTAAACCCTAACCTGGCAGCTTCTAGGGTTTTTTCAGATCTAAGGGAGGATTTGGTTCAGTTTTTCCTAAAGTATGTGATTTCTATCAAAACCCTAGGCCTAGATCTATACGGAAACAAGAAATCAAGGGAAAGATCTGGAAATAAGCAAGAAAAACATAAAAGAGCAATGATTCAGACTCAAGAAAACAAACAGAAATTCAAGAACACTGTGTAAGTGTGTGAAGTTGTGCAAAAGTCAAGAATAGTGATAAACTGTTAAAGCATCGAAACACATGAACAGTGCGTATGTATGCGCAAGGGCCATGAACCGTGTATGCATACCCAGAGGCAGATTGAACGACTAAGTCCCAAACAAGCACGTTTGACACTCAAAATGATGAAATTCAAAGTACAAATAAAGATTCAAGAGCACAAAACAAATTCACAATGGCAGCAAACAGCATATAAACTTGCAGTAGATTTTGAAATAAATCAGAGACTGAAAAGGGAGGAGATTGTGACTTACCAAATGAGATGAACGCCGATATGAGGCTCCCTGAAGGCAGACGATGAGAGTATTTAGAACCAAATGGCTGAAAGCTCACTGGAGGAGGTGATCGAAGTGGTTGTAGAAAGCTAGGAAAAACAGTAATGGAGGTTGGGGATTTATTAGAGAAAGAAAAACTTGAACGCAGAGGGAAAGCAAGAATGTAAAGTGAAGAGACGGAGAGGGAGAAAGAGAGAGACGTTTTGTTAAAATACGAAAAGGCGACAAAGCATAAATGATATGCCCTGGACGACGTGTTTGTCAGGCGGCGTGCATAGAAGCGACGTGACCTGACGACGCGTGTTAGGTACGAATCAATGAGAAAAGGACGCATGGATAAACGGTTGAGAAAATCGTGCATGACAGCTCATGCGTAGATAGAACTCTTGGAGTTCTTGATTTAATGAAGCAAGAACCTCGGCTAGGGGAGCGGTCCTGGTTAAGGAACTTGAAGAACTAGGTTCTTGGTTCTTGGTCATTGATAAAGTAGACTGTAAAGTCTTAGTCATGTCAAGCCGATGTGTGATGATCTCGGCCAAGAAGGATGAAGTAGGTCTTAACCGGTGTACTATGTGGACAAACGATGTAGGTTCCATCACCTCAGGATGCCAAGGTAATAGAATCTAGGGAGCAGTTGTGGGGACATATTTTGTGAATGACAACACGTGGCCAAGGTGGCACCAGAGTGTCAACTGAGGTGCCACGTGTCTTGGTCATGTTGCCGAGGTGATCTCGGCTATGCCAAGGTTATTTGCGGAGATACCGGAATCCGAGATGAGCAGATAGGGGACAAGAGTCCTAGAATGAGGGAAGGCCTTAGTCTGGATAAAGATAAAGCTCTTAAGGAGTTTGTCTCTATCTGGCTGGGAGTCTAATATGAGCATTGAGCCAAAGTCCATTGAAGCTAGGCTTTTACAGGGATCAGGTTAGTGCTGGCTATAAAAAGAAGGCACCCTCGTGGGTCTAAGGTACATTTTTTGTATTCTGGCTAGTGAGTTAAGCACTGTTTGCTATCTTTGAGAGATAACTGAGTACTGACTTGATTGTTGAAGTGCCCCCAGGTGGACGAACCACCGCCGGAGTCTTATCTTTCTGTAATAGGTTGTTCGAGCGTGATCTATTCTGCCTGTGCTCTCCTATTGAGTTCCTGTTTTGTAGTGTGGTCGAAAATCAGCACCCACAACTACTTTTGTTATTTTCCATGGAACCAAAACCAGGTTACTTAGGGATTTAGAAATGCACAGCAAGAATTATTGTACCGAGCTCATTTTGAGACTCATTTAGATGATTTGAATAATTCATATTTTACTAAACATCAACTAAAACATACCTGAACAAAATTAAATTGATTGGATTTCAATATCCCTTTCATCAAATCACATCTATATTTTGTTTTGTACTTTAAATTACATTTACATTTCTCTTTTTTTAATTTCTTTTACTTTTTAGATACAATATGATTTTATGATAGAAATACCAATATACAACCAACTTGATATTTTACAAATTTGTTCTCCTTCTATATATTCTAAAAAACAAATGATCCAAATCATATAAATAAACTCCGAAACAAATCCAAAAGATAAATAGTTGGAATTATGTATTTGGGCTCCCAAATAGGCTCAAAAGCCAACACAACAATGCGGATCCAAACCCCTTAATTAGTAGTCTAGTCATATATGACAAATCCAAAAAGCCATTTGGAAGCTCAATATTGAATTAAAAAAACTGGATTTGTTATCAAAACACTTAATCCAAAAATTCATTTGGAAGTTGAATATTGAATTAAAAAAAAACTGGATTTGTTATCAAAAGACTTCATTTTATTTGGTTTAATGGAATGAAATGAAATAATTAAAACTTAAGTTCATGTGTTTGGATATAAATTTTAATAGAAATTTGAAAAATAAAAATAAAAAAGGTAAATAAAATATAAATGAAATAGTACAATTCATCCACCTTTTCCTTTTTTCTTTTAAAATTTCTACACAAATCCATAATCCGAACATAGCATAATATTATTTCATTAGACTGTCTTTGGATAATGAATTTAGGTAGATATTTAGAAAGGTTAAAAAATCAAAAAGTCAAAAAAAAAGTAGATGAAATGTAACTGAAATACAAATATATTTCATTCACATTTTTTCTTTCTCCTTTTAAAATTCCTACATATCATCCAAACATAAGAAGGTCTCATTTTATTCCATTAAATCAAATTGGGTCCTATTAACAAGTATCCCTAAAATACAAGAAAAAGACGAAAAATATATAGATTTTGAGACATTTATTATTAAATTTAATATATTTTTTCTATAAATTTTAAAACACTTTATAATCTTTTTCTATTTGTCCTTACCTTTTCAATATTAACTTATTAACATTTTCCTTTTTTCAAATCAATCAAGTATAAAAATAAATATTTTAATAAAATAATTATTTTATTCAAATGAACGAAACAATATCTTAGCTTATCATATGTGCACATGCAAATAACAATCGTTGACACCACAATGGAACAAAGCCCAAGAAAATTACCAATCTTATTGGCACTAGGGTGTTTACAAATTGGTTATGCGCGGTTCGGGAGGCCGGTTAGACCTGCCCGATTGGGTGTGGGCTAGGAAAAAATAGAACCTCGTATGCCCGCAATTCGGGTTGCGAGTTGCACAGGTGGGTCGTGCGGTTGTATGGGTGGATGTAGGTGGTTTGTAAATTAGATTTTTTTATTTTTTATTTGAAAATTTTATTCTTGGGCTTTGCTTTAGGGCCTTCCTCCCTTTCTGAGATATGTTTTTGGGCAAAAAAAAAAAAAAATCATGCAAACCAAGCAACCCAGGTACAAAACAAAACTGGAACATACCCCAGGCCATCAAGCAAAAGTAAACTAAAGACAGAAAAAACAAGAAAAATAATTTTTTGTGCAATGAAGCAAAGCAAAGCTACAATCAGCAAAATTGGGACATATCCTAGGCCATCAAGCAAAGCAAACCCACAATCAGCAAACCATAGATAGATGAAGCTGGGGGATTTCAAATCTGGAACTCATACTTTATGCAATGAAACACTTTTCTGTGTGTGTGTGTGTGTGTGCGCATGTGTGTGTGTGTGCAATTTCTACATCTTCCAGATCTGGAAATCTCCAAATCTGGTTTGCGATTAGCGATGGCGGTAGGGAGAAAATGAGGGGACAGTGGCGAGCAAACAACGGCATGGCTGGGTTGATGTGCGAGAGGTGGTAGAGCGGCGATGGAGCAGGGGTTGATCAACGAGAGACAACAGCGTCACTGCGAGAGGAGATGAGAAAGATGGCGAAGGGAAGGAGAGGAGAGAGACCGCAAGTAAGGAGGCGAGAGATGGTGGTGGTGACAGCGACGGGGAGGAAAGAAGAGAAAGATAGGTGAGATGAGAGAGAGAAAGAAAGATAATGGCGAGATGAAAGAGAGATGAGGACCAAAGAGAGGATTTTTTGGGATCAATTTGGGAGTGGGGTTTTGTTATAAAAAATAAAAAATAAAAATCTGGGAGTGGGGAATTTTTTTTTAATTTTAAACATAATTTGCATGCGAATACAGATCTATGCGGGTAGGGTCGAGTTTGACTCAAACTCGATTTTGGATGGAAAAATAGACCCGCACCCGCCCTATTTATACGTGTGGGTAAGGTCGGATTTGTGTAGGTAGGGTCGTTTTGGGCGGGTTGTGTGGATCAAATAAACCGTTGCCCACCCCTAATTGCACTACAACAAAAAAGGTCTTTGGTGACAAAAACGCATGACGAAAAAAATTTTCGTCTCCAAACATGCATGTTTTAGAGATAAAAGTAAGATTTTGTCTCCATTGTAGTACTTTTAGAGAGAAATCCAAATTTCGTCACCAAATGCTTGAAATCAATAAAACAATAGGTGACGAAAATTTTATTCGTCTCTATATTTTATTTTTCATCGCAAAAAAATTTCCCACCCTTGGAAAATTTTGCGGAATATTTGGGCGCCATTTTAGAGACAAAAATTTTCGTCACCATTGTATGAAATTTTCCACGAGGAAATAATTTCATCTCCTATAGTTTTATTATGCAAAACGACGTCGTTTCATGCTGTAAGTGAGAAGCCCTCTTTGTTTGCCTAAATTAGTTCGTATTTTGCAAAGCCCTTTTTGGGTTAAACATGAGTACTTGTTTAAATGGATTTTTCTACCACCGTTGCTACCACTCCAACACCACCACCATCTCTGCTGCCACGGATCCATTACCACCGCCGCTACTGCTGCCACCACTCTACCACCACTTCTCCTCCACTTCCATCGCCACAACCGCCACTACTCCACAACCACTATGGCCACAACTCCACTACCATTGTTACTCCACCACTACTATCACTACTACCACCACCTATCTTCCACCACCGCCATCACTACTCTACCACTACCACCACTAACTCTCTTCTACCGCCACTACCACCACTGCCACCGTTGCCACTTTACCACCACCACCATCACCTTTACACCACCACTGCTACTACTTCACCACCACCATTACCACCACTGCTGCTACTCCACTACCGCCCCTACCCTCGCCACTGCATCACTACCACTACCACCATCACCTCTCTATTACTTCCACCACCACCACTAGTACCACTACCCCACTACTACTATTACCACCACCACCGCTACCATTTTTCTTCCACCACCACTGCCTTACTCTACCACTACTGTTGCCGCCACTCCACTTCCACCACCGGCGCTCCACTACCACCACCACTAGCACTCCACCTCCACTGAACCCATTTAAACCCCTTTATTAAATAGGTGAGTTTGAATCGATTTCATTTAGTTTTAGTTTTCGAAAACTATTTTTCAAGTTTCAATTCTTATTTTTTTAATTTTTAGTGAACTTTTTTAATATTTTAATTATTTTTTTAATTGATTAAAATATTGAAAAATTTCACTAAAACTTAAAAAAAAAAAACTAATTAAAAACTCGAAAAAATAATTTTCAAAAATTGAAACAAATTTTTAATACAAACCTATTTTGACTAGTTCAGACCTGCCTGTTTGCCACGTCTGCAAATAAAAAATAAAAAATAAAATAAAATAAAATAACAAATTATTCCCAAAATTTCCCTCATTTTTCTTCTTCCCAGTCGCGCTCTCTCTCTCTCTCTCTCTCTCTCTCTCTCTTCTCTCTCTCTCTCTCTCTCACAGTCGTTTTGTATTTTTTCCCCTTTGATTTGCAGCTGCCTTTTCTCTCTCTCATTTGTTGCATAACCCTAACCCAACCTGTCTTTGAGAGAGACGCGGAGACGAAGGCGATGTGACTCCGGCAGACAACTCTGGCAGCTAGACGAGAGGTGGCGACAGCGAGGCAAGGGAAGGCGCCGACCAACGAGGTCCCTTTCATCTTCATTTTGATTTGTTACTTATATATATATATATATATATATATATATGTATATGATTTCTTGCCATGGTTTGATTTGTTGTTGATTTGTTAAATGGGTTTGATAAGTGCTTTGATTAATTAAGTTTTATGGGTTTGATGATTTAGGGTTTGTTGTGGATTTTTTTCAATCATCATTCTCATTTGTTTCTATTATATATATATATATATATATATGATTTCCTGGGCAAAAATTGTTGTTGATTTCTTAGATTTGTTGTTGATTTCGGACATGGATTTGATAAGTGGAAAAGAAGAATGAAATGGTTTTGATGATGTTTATTCTATCAAAGATCTAATTTTGTTCATAGCCTAGTTTAATAAACTGATTCCTTGAAAGATCTAATTAATTAAGTTTATTCTATCAACCAGCTGATGTTTTATGGGTTTGATGATTTAGTGTGTGTTTTTTTTTTTTTGTTCCCTAGAAATAACTAAGTTGGTGTTGAAATGTTACAATTTGGTTGGTTTAAATGTGGGTTTTTGAATTTTTGTATTAAAGCTCACTTTTTAGAATCATTAGCATTAATACAAATATAGAATTCCTTTCAAGCTACTACATAGTTTATGAGTTAGCTGGTTGTGTATCATGTTTTGTGTAATGTTTTTTGATTTTTGGCCTGCTTCAAAAAAAATTTAACTTGCATAATGTGCTTCCTATGAATTTCTAATGTTATTTAAAAGAGAGATAGAGCATTTAGTGCAAACAGAGCTAATGGAATTAATTGTGATTTGATTTGATTTGAAATTGCTTTTTGATTTGTATGCTTTATTGTTCCCTAGTTGAATTCTCTTACATATGGAATTAATTGTTTCCCTCCATGTGGAGAAATTGGAAATGGAATATGGGATTCTTGGTTTATGCCCCTACTGGAACAGGTGAATCTCACATTCTAGTGCAAATAGAGCTTGCCATCTGTTATGTTGTAATAACGAATTTTGCCGGTAATTTAACACTTTTCTTGCTGCACTTTGTAGACTACAATTGCTTGTGAGAAGGTGGTAAAGTTGTCTGGTAATTTGTTTGCCTCCTTGAAATGGCATATGACGTTTAACTTTATTTTTTTCATCAGTTAGTGCCTTTTTTAACTTACAGGTGAAGGAAATTGATGAACTTAGTGAAGGTTACAACATAGTTGGACTTTCTCAGGTGAAATAGAAGTCGGTGTGAATGTTTCTTTCTCATGTCATAGTTTATATTTGATCATGAGTCATTTAGTAGCTATCTGTTCTCCCTAAGCTATGCTAAAGTCCTTATTTTGTTTGCTTACTATGTTTCTTTATGTGTCCAAATGTTTTGGGAATCATATATCAGAATCTTTGCAAGAAACTAAGTTGGTTACCTTACTTTTGCTGCAATTCATTGCTTTCTTCTGGCACCCCTTATTTTCCTGGCATAGAACTAACTTCTGGTCTACATATGAAACTTAATTTTGTGGCCTCTTATTTTTCTTGTTTGAGACAGGTGAAGAATTTCATATCATTGGCAGGTCCTCATGCTGGGACAGCTTCTATTCCATTTTGTGGAGTAAGTGATCCTTTTTACCCTTGTTGTTTTTGGTCTTGATGCTTCATAATTTTGATTTTTTAATTTGGACTAGTATAAAAGGCTAAACAACTTTATTTAGAAGGTGACATTAAAAAGATAAAACTTTAGAAAGTCATGTGATGTAGAGTAAACCTTAACTAGAAATAGAAAATTAGCCCTAATCTTTTGATTAAAAAGATAAACTTTAGAAAGTCATGTGACGGAAAAGTAGTATTCTAACCATTAAACTCAATGTAATAGTACACAAAATGTATAAAATACCCTTTTTCTTTGAGTTTAATAACAAAAATATAAAAAAAAAATTTCTATCAGTCTTACTTAACAAAAATAAGCATATGGTTTAGATTGAAAATATAATTTGTTAAGGATGGCACCAACATCAAAACAAGAACAAAAACTCAAGCTTTTTAATGGTGAAATTTCTTGACTTGGGCCTGCTAATCGGTTCCTAAAATTCTTGGTTGACAACCCCTATGCCTTTAAAAGGTTGGAATCTTTGCTTTTTATGTGCACCCTTCAGGAGGAGGTTTCAATGATTAAAGATTCCCTCACAACCTTAGAGGTAATAGATTGTACCTCTGGAATGCACATTTTGTTTGTTTGTGAGTCTCTTTGCTTGTAGTATTTCTCATCAAAAAATTTTTGGGGTATATATATATATATGAATATATTGACTATAAGTATATCTAGACTCTAGAGCAATATAGTTCAATCCTTGACCCGTATAAGGAGAATAGATGCATTCTCTTGAGGTGTATCCAAAGTTCAATTTGGAATTGGAAAATTGGACTGCAATTAACATTTCCTTTTTCCCCCTTAGTTTTTGGCCTTATATCATATGTATGTTGAGTGTGACAGATTCAAGACTTGATTAAGCTGCCTAATTAGGTGTGATGAACATGTACTCTTCCAATGCAATGATACTGAAATTTGAACTAATGTTACATTTGCTTGAAAAACTGTACAACTTTGGTTAGTCAACAGGGGACCTTGGGCAGTGCCCTTGCTGGAGTGGGTCTATGCCCCATTGCAAGTGAGCTTTATAATTATGACTTTCGTTAATTTAAAATTGCAACCAAACCTCTTTTTAAGCAAATATCAGAGGTTGAAACTTATTTTTTGCTGCTGACATCTGTTCTGTTGATGTCAGCAATTAAAGCTTTTAGGGATTCAATTGTAATCTACAACCAAAGTATCATGGTTTAGCACCTAACTTATTATTGATTACATCCATGATGATCACTAAGTGCATAATGAACTTGATTTCACCTAATACATCACCTTTATGCTTTTTATTGGGTTAGAAAATTGAACAAAAGAAGTAGCATCCTTTACCTCATATAATAAACCACCTTGTGCCTTTCACGAGTTAGAATTAGCAAATACACGGACATGCAACACGCTGTCAAGACAATTTTCAATATGTACATGACACGATACGCTTGGAAAATGTTAAAAATATTTTTTTAAATAAATTTATTATATGTCGAAGATATGAATGGTTTATTCAATGGTAATAATAAATAAATAAACAACAACAACAACAACAACAACAACAACAACAACATAATACTAATTAAATTAGAAAGCCATATATTCCACAACAAGATTCATTTGAATGTTTTGGCCTCAGGTTTTGTGGATCTTGTAATCGAGTTTGATTTTAAGGTGACTCTTCTCAAAGGCCTTAGACAGGAATTGATGAGTAGGTATCTTCTACACTTTGATATATATATATATATATATTATATACACGCATGTACACAATGACACACGTCGATGAGGTTGAGGGTGAGCCTACTGAAAACCCATAATGGTCTTAAGAGGTTCAGAGTGAACCTACTAAAAACCTGGATATGTTATATTTGTTGTATGGGTTGTTGGTACAGGTTGTGGGTGAACCTGTTGAAAACCCATGTATATTGTTTTATTTATTGTAGCATTATTGAAAACCTACATAAATGGAAATGCAACATCAAGAAAAAAGAAAAAAGAAAACGAAACATAACCAATTAAATATCTAATACATCTTCATAATTCATAATAATATATGCATGGATATAGGACGGGACTACCGGTTTAAAAACTATGTAAAAAAATACACTTTCAAACTAAGTCCAAAAATACACTTTTCCAATACGTAGGTTTGAAAATAGGCCATCGGAGTCTAAAATCGTGAAAAAGCCATGAGAAGGCCCGGCAACACCCCTAACACCTTGGGAGGGACCAATGTAAGTTGTGGAAACTTACGGAACTAGCACGGGACACCCGGTTTGAAAACTAAGTCCAAAAATGCACTTTTTCACACGAAAGCTTGAAAATAGGCCATCGGAGGCCAAAATCGTGCAACAGCCACAAGACGGCCCGAGGAACACCTTGGGAGGGACCAATGCAAGTTGTGAAAACTTATGAAACTAGCACAGAACTCCCGGTTTGAAAACTAAGCCCAAAAATGCACTTTTTCACACTTAAGCTTGAAAATAGACTACCGGAGGCCAAAATCGTGTAATAGCCACGAGACGGCTCGGGAAACACCTCGAACACCTCGGGAGGGACCAATGTAAGTTGTGGAAAGTTACAGAACTAGCATGGGATTCCCGGTTTGAAAACTAAGTCCAAAAATGCACTTTTTCACACTTAAGCTTGAAAATAGGCTATCGGAGGCCAAAATCGTGTAACAGCCACGAGATGGCCCAGGAAACACCTTGACCACCTCGGGAGGGACCACTGTAAGTTGTCGAAACTTACAGAACTAGCACGGGACTCCCGGTTTGAAAATTAAGTTCAAAATTGTATTTTTTCACACTTAAGCTTGAAAATAAGCCATCAGAGGCCAAAATCGTGTAATAGCCACGAGACGGACCGGAAAACACCTCGAACACCTCGGGAGGGACCAATGTAAGTTGTGAAAACTTACGGAACTAGCAGGGGACTCCTCGTTTGAAAACTAAGTCCAAAAATACACTTTTTCACACTCAAACTTGAAAATAGGCCATCGGAGGCGAAAATCGTGCAACAGTCACAAGACGACCCAGGGAACACCTCGGGAGGGACTAATTTAAGTTGTGGAAGCTTACGGAACTAGCACGAGACTCCCGGTTTGAAAACTAAGTCCAAAAAGGCACGTTTTCACACTTAAGCTTGAAAATAGGCCATCGGAGGCCAAAATCGCGTAACAGCCATGAGACGGCCCGGGAAACACCTCAAACATCTCGGGAGGGACCAATGTAAGTTGTGAAAACTTACGGAACTAGCACGGGACTTCCGGTTTGAAAACTAAGTCCAAAATGCACCTTTTTACACGTAAGCTTGAAAATAGGCCATCGGAGGCCAAAATCATGTAACAGCCACGAGACAGCCCCGGGAACACCTCAAACACCTCGGGAGGGACCAATGTGAGTTGTGAAAACTTACGGAACTAGTACGGGAGTCCCGGTTTGAAAACTAAGTCCAAAAATGTATTTTTTCACACTTAAGCTGGAAAATAGGCCATCGGAGGCCAAAATCGTGCAACAGCCACGAGACGGCCCAGGAAACACCTCAAACACCTCGGGAGGGACCAATGTGAGTTGTGGAAACTTACTGAACTAGCATGGGACTCCCAGTTTGAAAACTAAGTCAAAAAATGAACTTTTTCACACTTAAGTTTGAAAATAGGCCATCGGAGGCCAAAATCGTGCAACAGCCACGAGATGGGCCAAGAAACACCTCAAACACCTTGGAAGGGACTAATGTGAGTTGTGAAAACTTACAGAACTAGCACGGGACTCCCGGTTTGAAAACTAAGTCGAAAAATGAACTTTTTCACACTTACGCTTGAAAATAGGCCATCGGAGGCCAAAATCGTGCAACAGCCACGAGATGGCCTGGGGAACACCTCAAACTCCTCGGGAAGGACCAATGTGAGTTGTGGAAACTTACAAAACTAGCACGGGACTCCCGGTTTGAAAACTGAAGTCCAGAAATGCACTTTTTCACACTTAAGCTTGAAAATAGACCTTCGAGGCCCAAAATCATGCATAAGTCATGGGACGGCCTGGGGAACACCTCAAATACCTCGGGAGGGACCAATGTGAGTTGTGGAAACTTAAGGAACTAGCACGGGACTCCCGGTTTGAAAACTAAGTCGAAAAATGCACTTTTGCACACTTAAGCTTGAAAATAGGCCACCGGAGGCCAAAATCATGCAACAGCCACGAGACGGCCCGAGAAACACCTCAAACACCTTGGGAGGGACCAATGTGAGTTGTGGAAACTTACGGAACTAGTACGGAGCTCCCGGTTTGAAAACTAAGTCAAGAAATGAACTTTTGTAACGCTTAAACTTGAAACTAGGCCATCGGGGGCCAAAATTGTGCAACAGCCACGAGACGGCCTGGGGAACATGTCAAACACCTCGGGAGGGACCAGTGTGAGTTGTGAAAACTTACGGAACTAGCACAGGACTCCCGGTTTGAAAACTAAGTTGAACATTGCACTTTTTCACACTTAAGCTTGAAAATAGGCTATCCAAGGTCAAAATCGTGCAACAGCCACGAGACGATCTGGGGAACACCTCAAACACCTCGAGAGGGACCAATGTGAGTTGTGGAAACTTACGGAACTAGCATAGGACTCCCGGTTTGAAAACTAAGTCCAAAAATGCACTTTTTCATACTTAAGCTTGAAAATAGGCCATCGGAGGCCAAAATCATGCAACAGCCACGAGACGGCCCAAGAAACACCTCAAACACCTCGGGAGGGACCAATGTGAGTTGTGGAAACTTACGGAAATAGCACGGGACTCCCGGTTTGAAAACTAAGTCCAAAATTGCACTTTTTCACACTTGAGTTTGAAAATAGACTTTCGGGGGCCAAATCGTACAACAGCCACGGGACGGCCCGAGGAACACCTCAAACACGTCGGGAGGGACCAATGTAAGTTGTGGAAACTTACGGAACTTGCACCGGACTCCCGATTTGAAAACGAATTCAAAAAATGCATGTTAAATTGTATATTTTATGGATAAGATAATAATTATCTAACTTGTATTTTTTTTTTCTTTTTTGTGTTTCATTTTTTTGCAGATTCGAGATTTGATATGGACATGTTTGGTAATTTGGAGGGTAGATGGTAGCTCATTTTGTGTTTTTGTTCATATTACCTTATGTTTGTTTTGGTTGCGTTGTAAATTTTATATTTTTGTTGGTATTACAGGACATGTTGGGTAATCCGCCCTTGATATTTTATTTTTGTTGATATTAGTAGACATGTTTTGTTGTTGGATATTAGATGTGTTTGGTAATCCGCATGCGGTTGATATGATATTTTTGTGGATATTAGTAGACGTTGTTTGTGGATATTAGGAGACATGTTTATAATCCGCATGTAGTTCATATTGTATTTTTGTGGATAGTGCTGAAATTCGATTGTGATTTTTATGAAAATGAACAGATTTTTGTATTGATTTGTAATAGATATTTTATTGAACATGTTATTGAAATGCGCAGGGAATTGTTACTGAAAAGAAAAAATTCAGAAGAAAATAATGCCCCTATTTTCAAATTTTTTAATTTTTATTATTGACGAAATAAAAAATGTCGCTATTAGTTTTCAAAAAACATGACGAATAATTGTCACTAATGATATAATACCAAACAAATAATTTCGTCACATTTGTTGAATATTTCGTCGCTAAATTGAAATATTTGGTGACAAAATGTTTTTTGTCATTGAAATTTTTTTTTTTCTACTCATTTTAGTAACGAATTTTTTTGTCACCTTAATCCATATCATTGGTGAGGAAAACTTTCGTCACTAAAATCTATTTGGTGACGAAATATTTTGTCGCAAAAAACAATTAAAATAAAATATTATTTAGTTTTGGCGACGAAATTGATGTTATAAAGGACGAAAAATTCAACATTCGACAACGAAACATTTCGTCGTCAAAAATCAAAAATAGGCGACAAAACTGTTTTTCGTCACCAGGTACTTTCAACGACGACATATAGGCCACGAATGTGGTGACAAATTTTTTTCGTCGCAAATCACTTTAGTGACGAAAATTTGATGTTTGGAGACAAAATCAGTTTGTCACCAAAGGCCTTATTTGTTGTAGTGTTGGCATTGTGTTTGGTTGATCTATTTGAATAAAAATTTGAAAGAAATAAATAAAAAAAAGTTAGTTAAATGTAAATAAAATATAGGAAAAATTAGTGAAACATTCCTCTTTAACTTTGTGTAGTAGGAGATGTCTAAGATATTTTGTTTTATTAGCTAAGGTCCCTCAACATTTTCATAGAAAAAATTTGACTTAGAGAAATTTTGCTTGACTCAGATAAATTTCACCCGACTCAGAAAAATTTCGAAATTTCTTTAGTATGATTTCAGAGAAATTTCTGTGTGAAATCAGAAAAATTTCACCCAACTCAAAGAAATTTTAACCTCAACTCTAGAGAAATTAAATCTCTCTAGTATGATCACAGAAAAATTTTAAAATTTCTTTGTGAAATCAGAGAAATTTCTCTTTGAAAATTGAGATTTCTCTAAGTCGGGGCGAAATTTCTCTGAGTCGAGTAGAATTTCTCTGAGTCAAATTTTCTATATATAAAATGTTGAGGGACCTTAACTACAATGAAAATATATCTTATAAAATTTTAATATCAAGGACTTTAAAAAAAAATCTCCTAAATTATAATTATATTTTACATATCTTTTTTTTTTTTTTTTTTTCAAACCGTTATTCAAATTAATGGACCAACACAGCCCAGGTTTCAGAATCCAGGCTCAGGAATGAGAAGATGGGCCTAGACATCTCCATTTATCATATATTGGGCTTCCCATGATTTCAGTGCGTGGACTGCTTGGGCTGCCCATCTATTGCAAGCCTAGATTGGTTAATTTTAGCACATGCTGTTCATTTTATGATCTTGTGCAATATTCATTGAAGATGCTAATAATGGTCACTACTAGACTCACTCTAAATTGAATAGCTAGTTAGCCTTGATTATCATTTAACCATTAACTATTTTCTTCTTTTGAAAAAACATACAAAGCAATTATATTAAAATAAAAATAAAAATGATAAGACCTTAAAGAGCCTAATAAACAACCTAACAAGAATTACAAATAACAAATTACAAAGCCGTCAAAAAACACAAGTACAATTCAAGGAAAACCACTAATCTCACAAATGTGGTTTGGAAAATCAAGATCTACATCAAACATGTCGTTGCCATTGTTGTCGACATCGCCTCTATTGTCGCTACTCAACTCCGCTGTTACAGTCGTTGTACTGCAGTCACCGCCAAGAGCTAGAATTGAAGTAGAAGAAAGCTCACAACTATATGGGAGGAAGATTGAGAGAAGAGGAAACCATTGTAGGTGTAGAAAATTAAAAAATCGGGAGAGAAACTCTCAAAGCCTTCTTTCTAAACATAAAAAAAAATATCCAGCTCTACACTTTGAAAGTGTTTTCGGAGCTCGACAGAGACGTGCCATAAAGTCGTCGAAGAGGCATCGGAAATCACTTAGAGAGAGAAGCTCTTCAGCGCGCCCGCTAGGAATAACGTCACCATTAACTATTATTTACTCTATGAACTACATCCACAAATATCTATCCATATTAGGTGTTAATACTTTGTAGTTCTGCATATGTATTGGGTATACGACACACACACTCAAATTTTCCTTTTTAATTTTTAGGAAAAATTACACTTGGTACCCTTGCACTTTACACTCAATTCCACTTTGGCCCCTGACCTTTAAAAAGTGACACTTAAACCCTCATACTTCCAATCAAGCTTTTTTTTTTTAATTTTTTTTTTAATTTTTAATTTTTAATTTTTTTATTTTAAATTTTAAACTAAGAAGACCAAACAAACAATTACAAAGACAAAGCCCTCACTAGACACCCAAGAAAATAGTAAATCACCTCACATAAGAGATTTGGTTATCCAATAAGCTGCCTTATTTGTCGATTGAGGACTCCACCTGAATAACAAATTTCCTTGCCTTGCCAAGCTTCTGATATCATGGACAACATTGCACTCCCAAGGGGGAACAGTTTCAGACACACAGAGGTGTATGACTAACTTGTTGTCACCTTCAATCTCAATGTTCGAAAGGTTATGCACCTATGCCACATGGCAAGCCAGTCGAATAGCAAGTGCTTCACCTTGTAGAACAAATGAAATAGCCACATGCTTGGCTATTCCATCAATGAGATTTTCATGAGCATTTCGTAAAAGAACATCAATTGCACCTTGAGAAGAGTTTTTCTGAACAGCCACATCATAGTTGAGCTTCAAAAAAATTCCCCAAATGAGGAGTCCAATTAGCCAAATTGAAAGACACATTAGCAACACCTTTAGGGCAATTCACCTCCTTTATTAACCTACGTTAATAAACTAGATGGAAATGATATTCACTAGAGTGAGTGGGATGCTATTAGGTGTTTGGGGTTGATTATTTTACAGACTTTTTTTGTTGATTTTTTTTTTCATCTTTAGTAAACTTTTTTAAAAAAAAAATCAAAAAGTTACTTTTAGATTCTACTTAACTAGATGAAATAAAAAAGTAAAATAAATTTTTAAAATTGAAAAGTCAAAAATAGTTGGTTTTATTTATTTATTTATTTTTACTATTTTTTTTTGGGGGGGGGGGGGGTTGGTTTGGGGGAGGGTTCTTTAATGAATTTTTTAAGATTCTACTTAACTAAGGTCTTGTGAATCTCATTTCCATTTGGTTCATTAATGCAGGTAAACAAATGGAGGGGATTGGAACCTGATTTGAAGTATGAGGGATTAATTGTCACTTTTAAAAGTTGAGGGGCAAAGCAAGATTGGATGTAAAGTACAAAAATACTAGTGTAAGTTACCCTAATCTTTATCATACCCCAAAAGTATTTAATAAATACCCAAATCGTACCTTAGAGGGAATAGTACTTTCTTATACATAGAGGTGGAATTAAAAAGTTTCATTTAACTTTTTTTTTTTTTTTATCATACGCCAGAATTCATGCACTTCACTAGGAGATTAGAGATTCGAATTTCTCCACCATGTCTTATTTTCTTGGGGGTTTTGGCCAAAACTCCCTTGACCCAACATTTTTATGTAAAAATGACACAAGCTAATTGTATCCTACGAAACACCTTTCTCCATTAAAATATAAGGTGAAGTGACTATAATAGCCCTCTATACACCAAATCATCCTAGCTTTAGTTTATTTCCAAAACACTCTTCGAAAAACACTTATTCGAAAGTGAAATCATTACATGTTGGACGTTTATTTCCAAATCCTTTCTCTTGCAGGTTGATTTTCATCCATCACAAATATCATCTTCTATGTAATCAGTGATTATCGACTCTTCTCCAACGTCGATTTGTTTGAATATTAAGGTTGGAGATTTAGATCTATAAAAATCTCTTGCTTTTTGGAAGTTTACTTAAATTTAGAGTTTTTTTTTTTTTTAGAGAGAGAGAGAGAGATTCTCTGAGAGTGTTTTGGAAAGTAGTGGATTTGGGCCAAGGTTTTCCCCTTCAACCAGCATGGAAGTGACAAAGAACAACAACCTTGTTTTATTGATAGATTCTCTGAGAGCAGTGGATTTGGGCCAAGGTTTTCCCCTTCTCTCTTTCATTCTTCTTTCGATTCAAGTATAATTTGCAAAGAATCAACTATAATTTTCGTTCTGCTAAACTTTTTGATTTCAATACAGTATAAAACATGAATGTATGTTTTGATTTCATTATAATTTGTATATGTTGATTACAATTTCAATATGTATAGTGCTTTTCATTACAAGTTAGATTTGAATTTGATTTTCTCTGTGATTAAACATTTTCAAAGTTCCTTGTATGTTTCATAATCTTTGTGATGTTGATTGATTGTGATTTGAATTGTAAGGTTAGCCTTTGGAGAAGCAACAGGAGCAGATCTAGAATATTTATGAATTTGATATTGACAAGTCTGATGGTTGTGTTATGCTTTAGGTTATTCAAAGTCTTGCTCTAAAGCACTTTGAACTGCTAGTATTAACAATCTAGTGCCTAAAAGTTATTAATAAATCTGTTATAGATAAGCTTGGATATGGTCAAACTACCTATGTATCATTATATCTTCCTCTTCTCATCACATCATTCTTATTCAAGTAATTGCTCTTAATGATCGGATGTGTAACTAGAGAAGGAAATATAGAGAGTATGCTTTCAGTTGAAATGGGCTTGAAGGAACTTGCATCATTGAAGGTTTCCTTTTGAAGTATAAGATCAAATTTTGTTTCACTTTTATCCTTCGCTCTTAGTGCTCTTGAATAATTTTGGTTCTTCAAACCAGGCCACTTGCTTTTCAGTTGTGTTTATGATACTACAGTATTTCTTTGTTGGACTTGTCACTATACCTACTTACATGTTCTATGGTTGCTCTTTCCAAGGTTGAGAATGCCATTGTGCTTGCATTGGCACAATAGTGGCGTGCAAATGCAGTTAGACTATCTGGTTCAGGTTTCCCTTATACATGTTGTTGATGTGCTTGATGGCTAATACCTGCTTTAATTGTTAAACTCCCTCGCAGTTTCTAGTTTCTATTTAAAACCACTACTAGTTGGCCTTTAGCATATATGGTTGTTTGTATAAACTATAAGCTATAGCTTATCTTTTGGAAATCATTCCCGAAAAGTACTATTACAATTAAGTTTTGCAAGGTATAACACTCGGTTAAGAGATTTTCATGTAAAAAATGTTAGAACAAGCTACTGGTATGATTTGTTTTAACAATCACCTCAAACGGATAAGAAAATGTCCCTGCCAAAAACTTGTTTTATTACAGGCTTGTAATTTTTCGTAGTTTTGCTTCAATCTTGGTGATATCATATAATAGTTCTTTTTGTTTCACTCTTTTTGGGTCTTGATCTAGACATGAATGCGTTTCTTTAACTTGCAAATCTTTCACTATTTCAGGGCACGTTCTTGCTAATCTAGACACTGCTGAAACTACTTTGAGCAAGCTTGAATAATTTTTTTGATTGTTTTGTGTGATAATAGGTATATTACTGGACGCTTCACTTGCAGAATGCCCTGATTTCTATTTTTGTTCCATCCTATTATGTTATTAGGCAGTCTCAAAATTTGAGAATTCATTAAAACTTTGCTATTGATAGAATTATGGATCATCCATGATGAATGAGTATTAACTTTGAAGTCTTTGTTCCCCTGCAAAACTGAGCCCAGAAGATTCTGAGGCTGTTCTTTTTAAGGAGGTTTGGTATTTCTATCTCACTTTTTTTGTATCAGTCATGCTAATTTATATATGTCACACTCCTCTAGTTGCTCGCTAAATTACATATTTCAAGTGGTTGAGAATTCTAATTATTGTGCTTCATCATAGTATTTTGTTTCTGTGTGAGCTCATTTTGTTTACAATGTATAAAAACAACCTCATTTCTGCCTAATTATGAATGACAAAAGTAATTTGAATCTTGACTGAGAATTAGAACCAAGTAAAATTCTGAAACACAACTACTGAGTCCCATTCAACACCTTTCCATAGCTTTGTCAATGATTTGGATACTCAACATGCTTTGCCATGAAGAGATGTGTTACATTTGAAGATCATCACTTTTCTTTTCATCTCTACTTTCATCCTTTGCCTCTATAGAATTTCGTGTACAAGTTATAGTTTAAGCATTCTTGGTCAAACAATGACCTCAATTTGAGTATTTTGCATCATTTCAAAATTTTATATTATTTCTACGCAATTGATTTTTAGGTTAAATTGATATGTTTAATCTTGGTGGTGTTATTCTTGTTTGTGGGCATGGCTTATGTATTTTTTGGAAAGAGCCAAAGTCCATGGTATAGAAGAGGAGATTGCCAAAAAGAGCAATCAGAGGACATGGTTTTTGTATGATTCTTTGTTTTGCATGGAATTATTATTTTAGGTTAGAATATACTTAGTTTGTATGGAATTTGACATTAAAAATTATTCTTTTTTGGATGGTTGGAAGTGAAATGGATGGAAATTGTGGAATGGTTAATAATATATGTATTGTTTTGTTTATATACATGGTACAGGTTGCAAGGAATACATATAGGTTGTGGACAAATTAATTTTTTTTTAAAAATATAAAATCATGTATTTGGTGACTAAATAATTGGTAGCCACAAAAGAAGTAAATATTTTGAGTGACTAAATAGTTAGTTGTTAAAAAATAATAAAATGATTTTTTTTTTCTTGGGGGGGGGGGGGGGGGACTAAATGTTAGTAGTCATAAAAAAGTAGACTTTAGGCAACTAAGACTTTAGTGGCTAAAACAAAAAAAAAAAAAAAAAAAAAATGAGAAAAAACTTTGGCAACTAAAATTTTAGTAGCCAAAAAAGAAAAAAAAAAAAAAAATCAGACTTTAAGAAAATTAGATTTTAGGCAACTAAAACATTTAGTAGTTAAAAAAAAAAAAAAGATGAACCAAAAAAAAAAAAAAAATTGGCGACTAAAACTTTAACCGTCTTAAATAATTTCAGTTTTTGGCGACTAAATGTTTGTCGCTGAAAATGCGATATTAAAATATTTTTTCTTAAAGCTTTTGGTGACTAAAAAATTAGTCAGCAATTGAGAACTTTCGGCGATTAAATTTTTTCAGTCACCAATTACCTTTCTCGACAATTATTCAACGACTAATCTAGCAACCAAAAATTTTAGTCACAAAAAAGTTTCGGCGACTAAAAACTGACTTTTGGCAACTAAAAATTTAGTTGCCAAAAGTGTCATTTATTGTAGTGTGATATTGTTAACTTCATGCACTTCATTAAGATTATCTTTGCTGGGTTATATACTCATTTTTATAGAGAAAATCATTTTTAGGTACTGATGGTATGCCTCTACCAAGATGAAAGCGTAGAAGATTTTGGAGTGTAAAGCTCGATTTTGGACTCATTTGGGAATAGGCTATTTTAGTAACCTTTTGACTTTTTAAGAAAAGATATGCAAAAAAGTAAAAAGAGTGATGTGACAATTTATAGTGACATTTTGGCTAAAACTAAAGGTTGCCAAACTAGGCCTTTGTTTATATCTTTTGTAAAACCAAGGGCTAACACGTACTGGGTTGAGACCCACTTTTGATGTAATTGGACAAGTCCCTTGGAATGTGTAGCCTTTAAGGAATATATTTGTATTTAATTTAGAATTATCTCTTATAAATTATATGTTATAGATTCAAGCTTGTAGAGTTGTGAATTTATTAATGCATGTAATGTTATATTGGAATATTGGATGGAAATATAAGGAGATTGGGGTTATGATTATATTTGAATGAATGTTGAATTAACATATTGGTTCAACATGTATATTTCTCTAATCACTGGAAAGGGGTATTGAATATGGGTTATATCTGATAAGTCGAGTTCCTATATTTTGAGGGTGTTACATAAAACATATGCGGTTCAATTTGAATTAACTACATCTTTTATGATGAATCCCAATATCTCAATGGTCAATATTTTTTGGTATGATTGGTTCTATATCTAGTCTTTGATTCAATTTTAAGTTAGGCATTAAACTGAATTAACTCAACTTATGTGCATTCATTAGCAGTGGTGACTTCAGGAATTATTATCAGTGGTGTCAATCAAAAATTTAAATGACATATATATAAAAAATTCAGGTTAATCATATATGTCACCTATTTTAAAAAATCAACAAATTAATTCAAATTCTCAAATTATAAACAAAAGGAACGTCAATATATTGATACTACTCTTTAAACAAAAAGACATGTTAATATATTAGCTTTTACAATTAACAACGATGAGATTTCATATTTTGAAATCATCGCATAATAAACTCATTATCAATATTATTAAATACATCATTCTTAATATATATAATCAAATAATCATTCATTCATTGATCTCCCAAAACCAAACTACAAAATAAACTGTTTTACATGTAAAATATTTAAACAAAAAGTAAAAGCTTTTCATTTGATGGTTCAAAAAGTAGCGGATATGAGAAGTGTGGGTTCAAAATTATAATTTAGTGGGTTCAGTTGTTGACTTTTGTCATAAATTTTAATATCTACGTAATAATAAATAAAATAAAATAAAAAATCATTGAGGGGATTCAGGTGACATCCCTAAGCAAACGGTAGCGTCGCCCTTGTTCATTAGCTTAACTTTAGTTTGAAATTTCTAGCTTTGCCACTGGATAAAACCCATTTGCATATATAATGTGGGCTTATTACTTAGTGTCTAGTAGTGAAAAAAGAAGTAAAAATTAAATTATGCATAGCATTACCTATAAAGTACGGATACTCTGAAATGGCCCCCGTACACGTATTGGATACGGATAAATGCTCGATACGGCGGGATACGTATCAGATACGGCAAAAAAGTATCCTTTTTTTTAAAAAAAAAATTTGAATTTCAGATACGTTTGGGATACGCGAGAATACAGTTGGGATACTTTCGGGATACGGCGAGGCAAAAAAATAATTTCAAAAACTTATAATGGGGGTCAAAGTATAAAATATCAAAAGTAAGGTAAAATAAAACAAAAAAAATCAATCAACCAAACCCTACCTAGGTCGAATAGCAGCAACAAAGGAGGAGAGGAGTTCATCGTCGTCTCTCGCTCAGATTCGTCGATCAAGTCCGTCTCTCTTTCTCTCTCTCTCCCTCTCGCTTGATCTCTCTGGTCTGGAGATGGACAGATCGCTCGATCTCTCCATCTCCCTTTATCTATCGTCTCTTGCTCCCTCTTTCATCTGTCATATTTTTTTTTTTGTTTTGTTTTTTTTTGTTTTTTTTTGTATGTATACTCTGTAAAATAAAATAAATCAAATAAGATAAAATAAAATAAAATAAATGAACTTTGTATGTATTACCTGTATGATAAAATAAAATAAATCAAATAAGGTAAAATAAAATAAAATAATGCACTCTGTATGTATTACCTGAAAAATCAAATAAATTAAAATTTACAATTGCAACTAAACACCATAAATTAATTTCTTATAAGCAAATAAATAAATAAATAAACTTATTAATAAATAAATGAACTTTGTAAATTTCGCCCCCTCCCCTTAATTTGAATTGCATTATGGTTGTTATGGGTGATGCAACATTAATTGTTGAAGTTTTATTTTTATGTACGCTACATTACTAAAAATGTAAAAATAATATTTTTTATGAATGTATCCCTGCCGTACCCGTATCCTACTTTTTCAAATTTTGTCGTATCGCCGTATCCGTATCGTATCGTACCCGTATCTCGTATCCGTATCCGTGCTGCCTAGAGCATTACTCTTCTAATAAATTTTGTAAGGTAAAAAAAATTAAATTAAATTAAATCGTGAAACTGATTGAGATATACATCTTACTATAAGAATGGAACATGAGGAGGCCTTTTTTTTCAAAAGTCAATTTCCTTTTTTGTTTGGAGCTTGTGAGGGAGGTCCTATTGAATCAAGATCCCCTCCTTGCATTTCCTACTTGCAGGGCCATTGGGCCCACTTTTAGGCTCAATTTTGATAATCCAAACCGTTCATATTTTAAGATTTGTTCAGTATATCATACCTGTAAAAAATCAAGTTGATCGGATATCAGAAAGCATGTGTTCGGAAAATTGTTTATTAAATTCTTTAAAAAAATAGTTTTTAGTTCGAGTTTTCCAAACACATGCTTTCTGATATCCGATCTACTTGATTTTTTACAGGTATGATATACTGAACAAATCTTAAAATATGAACGGTTCGGATTATCAAAATTGAGCGTAGGAAATGCAAGGAGGGGATCCTGATTCGGTCGTATTACCTTGAATTCGTTACAAATTGGTAGCAATTCTTCGTTTGACAGTAAAAACATTAATCTGTTTTTGCTAGTTGAAAATCAACTAGATGGTGATGGAGGCTCATTTATGCAAAAAAAAGGACAACAAAATTATTTTTAATTAAGTTTGAGAGTGTCGACATATATGATAGAAGAGAAATAATTCAGATAGAGTTGAGAGTGACATATAGAAGAGACCAAAATTTCAAATAGATATTAGTTTTAATGAAGTATTTTTTAATTAAGAGCTTGTTTGGGGTACACTAAAATAGCATACTCATTATCTTTTTATCTTTTTTAAGTAATAACACCTCTAGTTTTCTGTATATTTTTTCGTAAAAAGATAAAAAAATATTTTTTTAGATCATTCCAAACAACCCTAACTTTGAGAGTGACATAGAAGAGAGAAAAAATTCAGATTAAGTTAAGAGTGACGTCATAGAAGAGACGAAAAATTCACGTATAATTGTTTTTAATTAAGTCTTCGTTTGGCATTAGCTTTTTTAATTGGTTTTTTTGTGTTAGAAGTTTTTTAGCTGGACTTTTTTAGCCTCATTTGGTTTGGCTTTTTTGACTTCTTTTATTTTTGTAAGAGAAAAAGTATAATGATTATGGTTTTGATGTGACATTTTATCTTATTAACTTATGTAGCCAATTTTGTCTTTTTATGTTTTTTTAGCCAAAAATCTAAAACCAAACCAATCTTAAGTTTGAGAGTGACATGGAAGAGACAAACCAAACCAATCTTAAGTTTTAGTTTGAGAGGGACATAAAACAGAAAAGTTTCAAGTGTTTGATTAAGTTGACAAAAAGGAATGTCAAAATTACCTCACTCTTACACTAAGAAGTTTCGAAGTCCTCGTAAGAGTGATTTGTGTTTCTAATACTCTTGAATTGTGTGTGTGTGTGTATATATATGTTATACGTACACATTTGAATTGATATCTGTAATTTTGTTTTTGTGTTTTTTGTTTTAGGTCTCAACTCAAGGAGGAGAATGGATGAGGGACATATATGTTATAATGTACACACTTGATATGCTTTGAAAACGAGCTCTCCAAGACAAATGTCGCTGGCAACCTGGAGATTCCTCAAGATGCACTGTATCTGCCTGCTGCGGCAGAGAACACCGAAATCATGCATGTGTGGGACCACGGAAAGATTTGGCCTACCACCCTCAAACTGGTGGACAATCCGAGCGCACCATTCTAATTTTGGAAGACATGTTAAGGGCTTGTGTGTTAGACTTCAAAGGGTCTTGGGAGAAGCATTTACCATTAGCCGAGTTTGCCTATAATTACAGCTATCAAGCTAGCATTGAGATGGAATCTTTTGAAGCGCTTTACGGGCATCTTTATAGGTCACTGGTTTGTTGTGCCGAGATAAGGGATTCACCTATGCTTGGGCCTGAATTAGTTTGCCAGACCACCAAGAAAGTTGGCTCTCATTTGGAAGAGATTAGTCACGGCTCAAAGCCGTCAGAAAAATTATGCCGACCGGAGGTGAAGACCATTGTTCTTTGAGGTAGAAGATCATGTATTTCTAAAAATTTCGCCTAGGAGGGATTGATAAGGTTTGGTCGAAGAGGAAAATTATCTCCATGATTTATCAGTCCTTTTGTTATCATAGAATGGATAGGAGAAGTTGCATATTGTCTTGCTTTAGCACCATAACTCTCTAGAGTACACGATGTATTCCATGTGTAAATGCTTCGTAAGTACAAGCCCAACCCTTTCCATCTGTTAGATTGAATAGATATTGAGGTTGATAAGGATGCATCTTATGAAGAGAGACCGGTTAAAGTTTCAGAAACCCAAGAACAAGTATTCCATTAGTCAAAGTGCTTCGGCGTCTATAATGTCCCAAAATTTCATCATCAATCCCCATGTTAATCTAATAACATTATAACTAATGGTATTAAGTTAAAGCATTAAATATCTATTTCCCCTTGAACTATTCATGTGATTACATCATTTTATGATTACATTCTCCAAATAATAACAACAGTTCAATGGATAAGAGATAATACAAAATATAAATGCCCTCAGGCAAACATCTTCTTAAGGGATGCCCTTGGATACACACACACACACAAACACACCACAAAAAATTAGAATATAGTCTCCATCACAAAAGAATAGCCCAACGCTTCAACACATAGCACACAAAAAGAGCCTACACTCCCATCCAAAAATAAATCTCGATGCTAATCACTTAGGCAGCAAATCCATATCATCCCCTGAAAGGTTGTTAGTTTTAGGGTGAACAATCGCCCAATAGGAAATACCATTAACAAATTAGATAATTAATTGAAATACATATGATCATACTATGCAAGATGTGAGAAAAATCCATGTCCGTACCTTTGTAGAACCATGAGACCAAATTAAACAATGTCTATAACAAATTCTTATCCAAATCATGGGGTATAACTATGCTATGATGTCCAGATACAAGACCCGTATACCACAAGTACATGTATATATATATATAGAGAGAGAGAGAAAAAAAATAATCCCACATTTACTGACTCCAAAAACGGCGAGGCGTTGGGCACCAAAGACCTTACCCTTCCACATTAGCCGACTCTAGAAATGGTAGGCTCATGGACACCCAAAATCATGTTTTCCACATTCGCAGACTCTAAAAATGGTAGGCGCATGGACACCCTAAAACATTTTTCACATTCGTTCAAAGATATGCATAAGACAGAGCAATTGGGCAACTTAACTCTCCGCACAAGTACCAATATACATCACATGACTCAAACCAAGGCCCGACTCAGAACTCGGACTCATACACTATTTATCCCCTTCCAACACTTTCCAATCATTAACAATTTCAAGCCACGAAATATAATTAATGAATGCATATGATGCATGAGTTTACAAATCTCAATTTTCCTAAGGTAGTTTCAATTCTCAACAATCCAACAACCTAATCATTCCCAATTAAAGTGATTCTCCAAGTCATACTCCTCATCATCTCAAGGTTTTATGTTAAGAGGTTCCCAAAATTTCATCTCCTAGCATCGTAATCAAGTCAATATGTCCAATTTCAAGATTAGAAAGTCAATTGAACCAAATCTCACTTTATTGAAAATTTTTGAAAAATAGGGTTTTAAGAAAACTGGGTTTTTCCTTTTTTTAAGGTATTTAAAGGTCAATGCTCATCACCCATATCACAATCATCAACACAAAACATAAACTCTTCAAGAAACTCATAAAAGACGACCCCCTTTTTTTTTTTTTTATCAAACCCAATTGATAATGCACAATCTACATACATCTTGATACATATAAGTATAATGAAAATACCACATATGTATGCCCCAAATCAAAGATATAATGAGTTAAAAGTACCCCTACCTCAAGATTGAAGACAAGAAGTTGAAGACCCAACTCTAAGCTCCAAAATAACACGAAACAATCAGTAGATCCTTTGCATGAAGCTTGTTCTCCAACCCCTTAGGAAGATTTAGGGGAATCAAGAAACTTGGTAAAAATCAAGAGGAATCAAGTGTTTTAGGGCTAGGGTTTCGAAAATGGGTGAAAGAGAGAGAAAATGTATGGAAAAAGTGAGAAAAAAGTGTTTAGATTGACTTTTAAATGCGTTATCCTAAATAGACCGCTCGAGCGAACTTTCTACTGCTCGAGCGGTTAACACAAGGTGTCAGAAGTTTTGCAGAGCTACAATGAAAGTACTAGAAGTCTCATTTCTATGCTTGAGCGAACACATTACCGCTCAAGCAATCCCGCCTACAAACAAGCAAGATACTAAGGCCTCATATCTCCACTTGAGCGACAGATTCACCGCTCGAGCAGTCACCTAGAATAGATTGTTACAATCTACCCCCTTAAAGAATTTCGTCTCTAAAATTACCTGATTCCTATAAATAATGATTCCAACAAACCCAAAAGAAAATGAATACTATAGTAACAATAATCCCAACAATCACAATATCGTTAATTGAGAACAAAAACAATTCACAATTCAATTTGTGATATGGAAGTCCAAGTTTCTATTAAGATAACACTTTTTTATTACTTCACTTCACAAGTCAAAATACATATTGTCAAGGCAAACAATAGATAAACAAGATTACACATCATTAAACAAATTCGAGTATTTCTCACGGACCTCAGCATCTCGTTCCTAAGTAGCTTCTTCTACCCCATGATGATGCCACAACATCTTGACTAAAGGAATGGTCTTGCCCCTTTGAACTTGTTTGCGAGAGTCTAAAATCCTCACAGTTCCCTCCTCATAGGAAGCATTCTCAGCTACCTCTAAGCTAGTCCAATCCAAGACATGGGAAGGATCGGGTTCATACTTTTGAAGCATGGAAACGTGAAACACATCGTGTACCCTGGAAAATTGTGGTGGTAAGGTAAGACAATAGGATATCTCTCTCACCCGCTCTAAAATGTCAAATGGGTCAATGAACCTAGGTGATAATTTTCCACTTCGCCCAAATCTCATCAAACCCTTCCTAGGTGATATCTTTAGAAACATATGATCACCCACTTCAAAAAATAGAGGTCTTCTCCTCCGATCGACATAGCCATTTTGTCGGCTTTGAGCCATAAACAACCTCTTCCGAATAAGAACCACTTTCCCAGCGGTTGACTTTTAGCACCATCTGTTTGAGGGTGATAGATGGTGCTAAAATTCAACTGCATACCTATAAAGTTTTGCAAACTGTACCACAACTATGCGGTAAAACGAGGGTCTCTATCTGAGACAATTCTCACCAGAACCCCGTGAAGTCGAACAATCTCTCGAACATAAAGCTCAGCTAAGAAATCCACGGAATTCCCCATACACATAGCGAGAAAATGGGCTGACTTAGTTAGTCGATCCACAACTACCCAAACCGCATCATTACCCCTCTGCATTCTAGGAATGCCCGAGACAAAATCCATAGTGATGTGCTCCCACTTCCATTCGGCTATAGACAAATGTTGTAATAACCTGGTTGGCTTTTGGTGTTCTACCTTGACTTGTTGGCAAGTTAGATACTTAGACACAAACAATGCCACATCTCGCTTTATATCTCTCCACCAAAACTGACGGCTGAGATCACGGTACATTTTTGTGCCTCCTAGATGTACCGCAAGGTGTGAGTGGTGAAATTCCTGAAGGACTTCGTCTCTACAGGTTTCTGGCACAAAGAGGCAGTTTAGATACCGAACACTAGCATCAGAATGTACCCTCAAACCCTTCTCCTCTTTTCCTTATGATATTTTCCCTCGGATTACCTCTACTTTTGAATCACTCTGTTGTGCTTTTATGACCCGTGTTATGAGCGTTGGTTATGCAAGGATAGTAAACAAGGTGGCATGTTCAGGGGACTCGCTAAGATGCAATTCAAATCCGCCTAGGTCGCCCAATATCTCCCATTTCCTCATGGAAAAGCTAGCAATAATGCTTACGAATTTTCTACTTAAGGCATCAACCACTATAATGGCCTTTCCCGAATGATAATGTATCTCAAAATCATAATCCTCCATAAACTCCATCCATCTCCTCTGATGTAAGTTTAAATATTTTTGAGAAAATAGACACTTAAGGCTTTTATGATCCAAACACGTCAAATTTCTACCTGTATAGATAGTGCCTCCAAAGTTTTAGAGCAAAGATGACTGCGGCTAACTCTAGGTCATAAGTTGGATAATTTCTCCCATGAGTCTTTCACTGACGCGAACCATACGTCACAACTTTACCCTATTGTGTCAAAACACACCCCAAATCTTCCGTAGATGCATCAAAATACACAGTGTAGCCCAACCCTCTCTCTAAAATAGTTAGAATTGGTGTCGTAGTTAATCTAGTTTTGAGCTCCAAAAAGGATCTCTCACAAGACTCACTCCAAATGAGCATTCCTCATTTTCGGTTTAACTTAGTTAATAAGGAGGCTAGAGTGGAGAAGTCTTTCACAAATCACCTATAATAACCAGCAAGACCCAAAGAGTTACGAATTTCAAAAGCGTTCTTAGGTCGGTCCCAATTCTGTACTACCTCAATCTTTGAGGAATTTACTCTGACCCCATCCCCAGAAACAACGTGACCCAAAAACTTTACCTTTGAAAGCTAGAACTCACACTTCTGATACTTAGCATACAACTAGTGTTCTCTAAACAACTATAAAACAATACAGAGGTGCCCCTCATGCTCCTCGTCGGAAGGTGAATAAATAAGGATGTCATCTACAAAAATCACTACAAATTTGTCAATATACTCTCGGAAGACTCAATTCATCAAGTCCATGAAGGTGGTAGAGGCATTGGTCTAACCAAGGGGCATTGGTCAAACCATAGGGCATTACAAAAAAACTGATAATGGACGTATTGAGTACGAAAAGCCGTCTTCAAAATATCTTCTTCTTGCACACGCAACTGATGATAACCCGACCTTAATTGACCTTAAGTCTATCATTGAGAAACATCGAGAACCCTTAAGTTGGTCGAAAAGATCATCTATCCTAGGCAATGGATATTTATTTTTAACCATGATCCTATTCAACTTGCGGTAGTCAATACACAATCACAACGAACTATCCTTCTTCTTGGCGAAAAGAGTCGGTGCTCCCCATGGTAAGGTACTAGGGTGTATAAAGCCCTTGTCTAATAACTCTTGTAACTACTCTTTCAAGATGAGCAACTCTATCGATGCAAATTTATAAGTTGACATGGAGATGGGTATCGTACCAAGCACAAAGTCTATAGAGAACTTGACCTCACAGTGAGGTGGCAATTCAATGAGATCCTCTAGGAAAACATCTGTGTATTTGCAAACCACTCTAGAAAATGCACCCTGAACTGTACCACTCCCATCATCTATGAAAGTTGCGAGAAGGAAGCTAAGTTCGCCTCAACTGCATGGGTTATATAATGGCAGCAACAATCTATCGGTCATATCCCCCAAAAATGGGAAACAATCTCCACCTAATCTGCACACAATTACTCTCCTATGATAACAGTCAATGATGGCCCGGTAGGAGGACAACCAATCCATGCTGAAGATGATATCAAAACCTAACATATCTAATAACATAAAGTTGAAAGGAAGTCGGTAATCAGCGACTTTAATCACATAACCACGACATCCGCGATTTAAGACAACTTTACCCCCAACAAGTGACTCTACCATAAGCGAGGATTCTAGCTGCTCATTTTATAATCCCAAAATGGATGCAAATGCAAAGGCTATGAATGAAAGAGATACTCTATTATCAATCAACACATTGGCCCAAGTATTAAAGATAGGATAAGTACCTCTCACTACTGATGGTCCAAACGATTGCTCGGATAGAGTAATGGCATAAACTAGCCCATGCGATCCATGTTCTCTCTGATCACCCTCTGAATGTAGGCCAGTTGCACTGACTATGCAGAAGTGGCCCCATAAACTACTCTCAATACCTGTATAGATTGAGCTGGCTGATGGGCCGGTCTCTGACCCTGGCTTACCTGATAACCTCCCGTCTATCGAGACCTTGAAGCACCAATTGTCCTAGCTAACTGAAGGCTATACATATTCATATGCCTCGACTGTCCGCCATAATAACATGTGGGAGACTGATCCCTTTCCTAAGATTGGCTTAGAGAATGAGCTAATTGTGGCTAACCCAAACTCTGTCTACACTCAAAAGTTTTATGACCCTGCTGGCCACATTTAAAATAAGTAATACGGCTCAAACTCGTATTTCCTGAACTCCTCAAAGAAACAAACCTTGAAGACTTGGCCTGATATGGTAATGATTGAAAAGATGAAGAAGAATAACTTCTCAATTTCTTAGAAGATTTCGTGTCGCTTCGAGACTCCGCATAACCTGACCTCTTATGTCTCTGCCTAGACTCCTCAGCCTCCAACATGCATGTGTCATGGCTTCAACAAGCCTATCATGCTCCCTAAACATGTTGCCCATTATCTTCATCAAGATCTTGGGCCTCAATCACTTCTCAAATTCCAAGCATCGGTGCTTTTCGGTCGCCACAAGCTTGGGTGCAAAATGTACTAAATTGGTGAAAGTGGCCTCGAATTCCACCACTGATGTATCTAGCTGTCTAAGCACTTCAAACTATTTCCTCAACCTCTCCCTTGCAGTGAGAGGCAAAACTTCTCCTGGAAGGCGTGAGTGAATGCCTCTCAAGTGTGCTCAACCCGGTGCTTAACTGACTTCCACCACTAACCGACTTCCTCTCTCAGTTGGTAAGCCGCCAAAGCCACTCGGAGTTCTCCCTCATGGATGTCCAAGATTTCAATGGATTTAATGATGTGCTCTAGCCATTCATCAATTTTCATGAGATCGGGTCTACCACTAAACTCATCGGGGTTTGAATGGAAGAATTCTTTCTTCAAAAAGAAGGTTCTAGTTCCCCCTACACTATTCTAGTTGCTTGTTCGGCTTGATGTATGTCCATGGACTCCCAAAAAGCCTCGGCCATTTCTCGGGCTAGTGCCCCTATTGCGTCTTGGGTCGGAGGTGCGACTACATTATTTTGTGTAACTTTTTCTTTTTTTTTTTTCTTGGGAGGAAGGTCTTGTTGGGTTGAAATACCCCAACCACCCTAGTGAGGTATACTACGGCCTCTGTCACGTCTAGACATCCTATATAAGAGTAAAGGTAAAGTAGGATTAACAAGTAATTCATATACTCACACGTCGACCCACACGTCGCACTCGAATAACCACAACTCCATTCATACATTTATTACATATACGACAAGCCACATAAACATATAAATACCTAGAGCACATACGAATCACCCTCCTAAGATGTCAACTCGTCCCACGACGCTCAAAGACTTCCAAGTGGAGAAAGCATTGATCAGGTGCCTTTCCAATGGGACTTCGATGAGTGTAATGGACGCAAGTCATATCGTAGAAACTTGACCCCATACCTACATAGTCACGCAACCACATAAACACATAAACATATAAGATGCTAACGTCCCATCTTAACATGATAAACCTATTATGATATAAGCCAAATCCTACTAGCTTTAGGTATTCAAACCCGGTTTGCTTTGATTCCAACTTGTCACACCCCGATATTTCATCATTAATCCCCATGTTAATCTAAAAACATTATAGCTAAAGGTATTAAGTTAAAGCATTAAATATTTATTGCATGGCTCAAAATTCGTCACTTTCCCCTTGAACTATTCATGGGATTACATCATTGTACGATTACATTCTGCAAATAATAACAATAGTTCAATAGATAAGAGATAATACAAAATGTAAATGCCCTAAGGAAAACATCTTCTCAAGGGATGCCCTTGGATACACCAAAAAAAATGGAATATAGTCTCCATCACAAAAGAATAGCCCGAGGCTTCAACACATAACACAAAAAAAGAGCCTCCGTGCTCCCATCCAAAAATAACTCTAGATGCCAATCACTTAGGCAGCAAATCCACGTCATCCCCTAAAAGGTTGTTAGTTTTGGGGTGAGCAATCGCCTAGTAGGAAATACCATTATCAAATTATATAATTAATCAAGATACATATGATCATGCTATGCAAGAGGTGAGAAAAATTTATGTTCGTTCCTTTGTAAAACCGTTAGACCAAATCCATAACAAGTTCTCATCCAAATCATGGGGTATAACTGTGCTATGTCGTCTAGATACAAGAGTCGTATACCACAAGTACATGTGTATATATATATATAGAAAAATAATTCCACATTTGTCGACTCTAGAAATAGCGAAACGTTGGGCACCTAAGACCTTACTCTTCCACATTTGCCGACTCTAGAAATGGCGGGCTTGTGGACACCCAAAATCATGTTTTCCACATTCGCCAACTCTAAAAACGGTAGGCACGTGGACACCCTAATACCATTCCCACATTCATTCGACGACATGCACAAGACAGGGCAATTGGGCACCTTGACTCCCCGCACGGGTACCAATATACATTATACGACTTAAACCAATGCTCGACTCACAACCCGGACTCATACGCTATTTATCCCCTTCCAACACTTTCCAATCATTAACAATTTCAAGTTGCGAAGTATAATTAACGAATGTATATGATGCACAAGTTTACAAATCTCAATTTTCCGAAGGTATTTTCAATTCTCAACAATCCAATAACTTAATCATTCCCAATTAAAGTGATTCTCCAAGGCATAACCCTCATCATCTCAAGGTTTTATGTTACGAGGCTCCCAAAATTTCATATTCCAACACCATAATCAAGTCAATACATCCAATTTCAAGATTAGAAAGTCAATTGAATCAAATCCCCTTTTTATTGAAATTTTTTGAAAATTAGAGTTTTAATAAAATTGGGCTTTTCCCTTTTTAAGACATTTAAAGGTCAATACTCATTAGCCATAACACAATTATCAACACAAAACATAAACTCTTGAAGAAACTCATAAAAGATGACCCTTTTTTTTTTTTATCAAACCCATTTGATAATACACAATCTGCATACATCTTGATACCTATATAAGTATAATGAAAACACCACACACACACACACACACACACATATATCCCAAATCAAAGATATAATGAGTTAAAAGTACCCTTACCCCAAGATTGAAGATAAGAAGTTGAAGACCCAACTCTAAGCTCCAAAATAACAAGTAACAATCAGTAGATCCTTTGAATAAAGTTTGTTCTCTAACCGCTTAGGAAGATCTAAGATGAATCTTGGTAAAAATCAAGCGAAATCAAGTGTTTTAGGGCTAGGGCTTTGAAGATGGGTGATAGAGAGAGAAAAGGTATGGAAAAAGTGAGAGAAAAAGTGTTTAGATTGACTTTTAAATGTGTTGTCCCGAACAGCCAACTCAAGCAAACTTTCCACTGCTCAAGCGGTAAACGCAAGGTCTCAGAAATTTTGCAATATGATAGTGAAAATACTGGGAGTCTCATTTCTACATTCGAGCGACTACATTACTGCTCAAGCGATTCCTCCTGCAAACAGGCAAGATACTATAAGCCTCACATCTCTGCTCAAACAATAGATTGATTGCTCAAGCGGTCACCCAAAATAGATTCTTACAGCATCATCATGGGTTTGAGAAAGCAATTTGGCAGCGTGAGGCCGAAGTTCACAAGAAATACCCAGATTTATTTGATAATATGCAACATTTTCTCCTGATTTATCTCCCTTAAGGTATAGAATACCAAATCTAATGTACCCTTCCTACAATATTTTCCTTATGTTTGCTATTGAAAGTTATTCGTTCGTTATTTGGGATTGTTGGGAATTTGTGATTATCATATTGTTGATGTTGCATTGTGAATTGTCGTTATTCCGGAGGCGAAATTGCTTAAGGGGGAGAGATTGTGACAATTCGTCCCCAGTGACCGCTCGAGCGGTGAAAAGACCGCTTGAGCGAAGATGAGGTACTCCTAATAGTTTGCTTTGCAGGTCGAGGGAGCGAAGAAGAGGGGGTCCCCAATAGCTCATTGTGCAGGCAGAGATATTGGGAGGTTTCATTTACCGCTCGAGCGGTCTGCGCAATATCAACCACTTAAAAGTGACTTTTTAGATCATTTTCTTCACTTTTTTCCTTTATTCTCTTCTCTCTCTCTCTCTCTAGCTCTGAAAACCCTAGCTATATCTTTCTAGAAATCTCCCATTCCACTTATATTTACAACCCCTTTCACTACAAAAGTTGGAGTTTGAATGGAGATAAAGCTTTCTACCGATTGGATTGGGATTTTATGAAGAGTTCTTCAATCATCTAGCTTCTTGGTCTTGATTCTTGAGGTAGGATTATGTTTAACCTTGTATCTCTTTGATTTGAAGATGTTTATGTGGTATTGTTATGACATTGATGAACATTAAAGTTTTCTTTCAAAAATGGAATTTCTCTACCTTTTTCTTAAAATTCCTTTTATTATTCTTAGATTATGGAAATTTTACATGAGAAATGGCCTTAGATATGATGGAGGGGCAAAAGCCCAAAATTTGATGGAACCTTAATTTTTGAAATTTGAAGATAATATGATTAAATGAAATTGATCTTCAATTCTTTAAAGTTGGTGATTGGATTATGTTATTTGAGAGGTATTTGAATTGAGAATAGTGAAATTTGGATGTTGTTGAGATTTTATTTATGATTTTGGGATTTGTCATTTTATATTTATCTTAATGGCTTAAATGGTGAAAAATTACTTTAATCTTCATGAATGCATAAACACTTGGAGCCTTGGAAAGATTGTTTTGAGGAGGTGGTAAATAGTGTGTAAGTCTGGGTAGGGAGTCGGTTTTGGGAAATGGTTATGTGTTATGTTGGTACCGTGTAGCGAGTTAAGGTGCCCAATTGCCCTGTCTTGAGCATATTGCCAAACGAATGTGGAAAAGTGTTTTTGGGTGTTCGCTAGTCCTGCCGTATGGTAGTCGATAAAAATGAAAAAAAAATGGATGATTTTGGGTATCCATTCTTTGCTGTATTAATAGCTGACAAATGTGGGGATATTTTTGGCTATAAACCTATATATATATATATATTAAGACTCTCCTTAGGGCTTCATGGCATATTTACCCCCTAGTGTTGAGTTATGAGATTGTGAACGTTATAAATTTATGCATCTTCTCTTCAATAAACTTCATGAACTGAATTAAACATGTTTGGTTGTGATAATGCCATATGAATTTTTGAATAATTAGATACTCTGTTAAAAGTATTTTTATTGGGTATCTAGCTCATTTCTATCTAACAAATTTTCAAGAATTGATGATGTGCAACCACCTCAATGAGGAGGAGATAGGCTATTTTGTTTGTGTTGAAGCACGAAGGCTCGTGGATGTCTAATGTGGAAGCTCCGAGCATATTTGTTTTAGGACTGTGTGTCCATTTTGCTGTAACAAGGCATTGCATTGCTTATTCTCAAGCCATTAAGGCATCATACTTGTATCCTTTAACTTGTTGAACTAAGTTAATATTGATATATCTATTAGTTGAACTTGGAACATGTAATTTGAAGCTATAGTTCAATGAGAAAAAGGACTTTTGGGTTAATGTAGTTATTTGGCATGACGAGATTTCAGATTAATCTTGTTACGGGTAATATTTTAATTTAAATATAAAGTTTTGCAAATTATAAAGTAATAAAAATAACCAATATGTGTGAGAGAGAGATATCATTATGTCTATTGTTGGGCCTATGAGCAGGGTTTATATTGCTTCTAAAATAGATAAAGTTTTGGTTAATGATAGATGGATGAGTGTGTTTCCTAAGTCTCATGCATAACTTCACCCTTCTGGGATATCTGATTACTCTCCTTGTACTGTGATCTTGGACACTCAGGTCATAAAAGTGCCTAATCCTTTTAAATTTTTCAATGTTTGGGCTAAGCATCAGGGCTTTATTCCTTTGGTTCAAAAGGTTTGGTGTAAATATGTTAAGGGTTCTCTTATGTTTAGGGTATGCTGTAAGCTTAGGGCTCTCAAACCTGAGCTTAAGGCCTTGAATAAGAAACATTTTAGTGATGTCTCTGTTAGGGCTTCTATTACTAAGGAGGAGTTGGATAGTATTCAGCTTAAGCTGGATAAGCAACCTTTTGATCTCAATCTTCAAAGAGAAGGAAAGAGAGTTGTGCTTTCATTTTGCTTGCATGTGTAGAGCTGAGGAATCCTTTGCCGCACAAAAATCTAGAATCCAACGGTTGAGTTTAGGGGATAGCAATAGTAAGTTTTTTTTTCAGTCTATTAATAATAATAGGAATAGGGGTAAGTTACTTGGTGTGACTCTTGAGGATGGGAGTAGAGTTACTGAGATGGATGTTGTTAAATCCACTTTTGAGTCTAATTTTGAGGGTATTCTGGGTAACCCCTTCGTTGTCAATGTGTTGTGGCTGTCTCATGTTGCTGGTGTTGTTGCCTAGTTGCATTTGATGCTGGCTTCATGTGACTGATGCTGTGTTGTGTAAGGCAATATGCTAGTGTAGTGGTCTGCTATTGTGGCCTGTGTTGTTTCTGGTAATGTGCTAATGCTACTATGGTCGGCTCTTGTTATTGTTGCTTGGATGCAGTTGAAGCTGGCTTCAAGGGACTACTGCTACATAATGTTGCTGCTGCGGGGTGTGTTGTTGCTGGCAAAGTTCAGCTGCCATGTGGCTGTGTCTTGTTGTTGATGTAGCTGTGTTGTACTTTGTTTGTCCTTTTTAGGTGTGCTTTCCCATGTGGGCTGTACAGGGCTTTTTGTTTTTTTAGGGGGCATATGTTCTTTATAACTTGTTGATTTTGGCTTTTTTTTTTTTTTTTTTTTTTGAGTGGGTTATAGTCTGGCTTTTGTTCGTCCATTCCCTTTATTTTCTTGTATGTAGTGATTGAAATAAGTCATAAATTAAAAGACAAAAATACACCTTTACAAGGGGATACCCCAGGCCCTAAGAATAACAACGAAAAACACCCAGCTAAAACAACAAAAAACTGAAAACTAGCAAAACTATCAACAAACAACCAACAAGACTAAGAGCTACCCAGAAAAATTCTTACAGGCAAACTTTTTTTTCTCTATGACCTGTTATTGTTGCCTACTTTGAACAAAGTTGAAGTGACCTACCAAATTGTCAATCTACTCCTTGAAGATTTCAAAACTTAACTAAATTCATTTATGAAATCTTTGTTTATCTGAGTAGGACTCCTTATTTTATTATTCCGATTTTACATTACTAGCGTTTTGATTAAACAAAGATAGTTTTTAATCAAGCTTGTTTAGAACACCTCTTATCCCAATATTTATTGTTCTTGATTGCACTTTGTAACAACGCCCACGGGGGGCCCCGCGCTACAGTTCGGACTCGATTTTGTGTCACGGTTCATAATCTGAACCAAAGAGTCCAAATCTGGCAAATCGTTTTGAGAAAACAGATTTTTGAAAAAGAAGTGCCAAACATGGACTGCTTCGCCAGATACAGAGTCGCCACCTAAATATTTTTTAATGGGGAAATTTAGGAAACCCTGACTCGATGCCAAAGGCCACGTGTCCGTCATCACCAAAGTTGCCTCGGCTCGGGAGCTTGGGTACGATTGGGGAAGGTCAGCTATGAGCACCCCCTCTCGCCCGGTCCGAAGACCGGCCTCTACTAACCGTGATATCCGATTTTGAAAACGTTATGTGTTCTTATTCCAGTTATTAGCCTAGAATTACTATGTTATGCGCACAGCAAACAAGTATAGACTAGATTGCCTAATTTGGAAACAAGCATTGCATATCCGTTTGTCTTGAAAATGCTTTGGAATTTGCTACTCGCAAGTAGGCTAAAATATGGATTTCAACGAGTTTTTCCAACTCAGACAATCCAACCTTCACCCACAGGCATTCAGGCAGTTTAACACATAAGCATCTAGCTACATGGTAAGCATGCTGCCATGATAGCACTCACACGCATGCGGTATGCTAAAGCATGAAAATACTTACATCGTACTCCGTGCCAAAACAATAAACTAGTTAGCAAACATGCATGGTCCTAGTTCATGTTAATTTGACTAATGCAACACATACAGGATGCAACTATGATAGGCTCGGCTATTCTAGAGATGGCATGTGAAATGCAGTCAATTGATGCACGTATTCAATTTGGAATTGAAGTACAAATGCGGTTATCATGATGTACCGAGCCCGGTGCATGCAAGACAAATGTATGGATGCACGCATGCATAGCATAAGGTATGCTAATTTTAAACATGCCCTAATCTACCATTATAAGCAGGTAAATAAAAGGGAGAAAGAAGTGGGGGATTGGAAGACATGCACACACACGCACCCACACTTATTACAGATTCGCCCTCGCCCGGAGGAACCAAAAGAATAATACAAATTAATTAACTACGAGCTAATTAATTATTACAAATCACCTAATTAATTAACAAATTAACTAAGCTAGGAAAAACAGTAAACCGCCTCGGGAAGAGAGCCCAATGCAATGCATGCTCGGGTCCTGCTCGGAAGCGCACTGCCATGCATAGACTGCCTCTGTTTTCCCTGCTCTGCTCCTCTGAAGACTGCCAAAGTCTCTTAATTGCTTCCCTGGACATTGGGAGACACCACCGGCTGAGTAGAATTGCCACCGGCAGTGGGATGTGGTCATCGGCAGAGAGTGAAGCTGTCGGCCACCAATTGATTGCCGGTCGGCACTCTGTGCAGCCGATCGGCAATAAATTCCTGCAGAACCTGTTTGACAGCAGCAGAGGACAGGACCTTGCATGGCAATGCAATTCAAGCCATGTATGCACCAACCAAGCCTCTTATTATGCTTATGACTCAAAGGGACATGGTCCTTGGTCCTTGGACCACCAATCAAGCATTTCCATGCATGATGGCCCAAAGAACCAAGTTGTGCACATTGATTTCAAATGTAATGCAAACCAAACAAACAAAGGCCCACTCCCTATCACTTAATCAAGGGACAAGGCATGCATGCTAGATGGGATGCAACCGAGGCATGTTAACTAGTATGCAATCATGGCAATGCAAATAAGCATACAAGCTAACAAGCATACAAGACGTGAAACATCAATGTTAATCATCAAACATGCAAGATGCGATGTGAATGTCCAAACATGCAAACAAACATGTGACTTCATTCAATCATGTAAGTTCTAACATGCAACAACTTACCAATATGCTACAACACACGAGGAGCATGTGCAACCAACAAAGGGATGGGCTTAAACATGATTTAGGTAGCTCTAAATAGGCCTAAAACAGTGGCCAAAAGTTCAAGAGGTGAGACCAAACACACATACACACATGCACATGTCAAGGCCTAACACTTAAGCATAAACAAGCAACTCTCAAGCACACTTGAAAGGGGCTAAGTATGGACATATGGCATGCATTGTAAAGCTCTGAAATCATGTTATAGAAGGTACCAAACCAACTAAATAAACCAAACAAAGCATGCAACAATGCTCACATATCTAAGGCCAATCAAGCCAAAATGTAAGGTAGCTATACAAACCGTGCCACGGTCAACCAAAGCAACCTAGGACAGACCTTAAACATGGCAAAATAGACATAAAACCTTCACAAGGCTAAGCCTAAAACATGCTAAAACAAGGGCTTACAACCTAAGGCATGTCAAGGCCTAAACATGGCATTACAAGGCATATATGCAAGGCATGCATGGTGTACCAAAACCAACACACAACAATGTTATATCATGGCATAATAAGCATGAAAAACAGCCATGGCATGATCAACAAACACTCAAACATGATGCTCCCTCAAGAGGCCAAAAAGTGCCCTTTTCAAGGACAACAAGGAGAGGGGGTGGCCCTCTCCTTCTTGGGACTTCAAGGCATCATCCTTACCACTGAAATCCCTCAAGATTTCAGTGGTGAGGAGACCCAAACACCAAAGTCCCGAAGCTCACTCAAAATGGCACAAAATGGAGCCCCTCAAGGCTTAAGAGGGGTCAAACACCTCCAAACCACAAAACACTCTAAACCAACTATTTAGAGGGCCTAAAAACAGAACTTTTTTATATTAAACACTAAGCACAAAAACAGTTCTAAGATGGTCAAAAACACGATGAAAAATTGGGGTAAAAAGGGACTAGTGTCTTACCCTTGTAGACCACCTTCAAAAATGGTGAACCAGCAGCCCCTTGAGCTCCAAACCAGCTTCAAAGCTCCAAAAACAAGCCTCAAGAACCTCAGTTCCAAGAGGATGGTGTGATGGTAGGTGTTTGTGCACAAAACTAAGCCTAAAACACACACAATGGTAAGAGAGGGAGAGATATAGATATAGGTTAGATACACTAACTTAAACTCTAAAACCAGAGTCTTCTCACTCTCTTCTCCAACTTTTTCTAACCCTAATGCCAAGAGAGGAGGGCTCCTCTTATAGGCAACCAATCTTGTAAAGCTTACAAGGTAAGCTAACAAGGAGGCCATCCCTCCATACACGTGTATGGAGGGGAACAAAATGCCACACAGCTGTCCTAAAATATCTGCAAAAGCAGATGAACAGTAGTCGGCTGCTCAAAATTGCCATTTTGACAAAATGGACTGCCGACCGGCAACAAAGAGTGCCGACCGGCAATATACATTGCCGATGGCAACAAAATACCAGCCGGTGGCCTCTAGCCATGGCCGGTGATGTGTGGGGATGCCTCAAAAGGCATTCCCTGCCCCTCCAAGGCAAAACACAAGTGTTTGGTGTAAAACCAGACACTAGACAGTCGAGTTCGGAGATCCTGAGGCAAGGCGCGTAGCCAAGACCTCCGGGAACTCCAAACGAACACAAACATGGATGATCACCGGGTGTTCAAACGGTGACGTCCAAGTCTTGAGGACGGTCAAAAATGGGGTGTCTACACACTTGGTCAAGTGTGTTTTGGTATGTTAACTATGATAAAATATTCTTAATGTTATTTTTTTTTGAAATTTATTTAATGCTTATTATTTATTGTCATCTCATGTTTTTTCACTTCATAATTTATGTAACCCTCTTGATGGTTATCTTTTCAATTATTTGGCATGCAAAGTATCTCTCCTAAGCTTTGAACTAGAGGCTACATTGAAGTTGGCAAGATTTCTCTGCAGGTAGATTTGTTAACCTATCTTCTATGGTAATGACTGCAACATACTATTATACTTGAATGAATTTAGCCTGTAGAAGTGGGATGATATCCCGAAATCTCTTTGATGGAAATGTGCAATCAATATATAAGTGTAAATTAATGACACTATATTATTTATACAATGTTGCCTGCATCATTTTATTCTACATTTTATAAAGGTATGAATTGTACAGATTTCAATTTTGAGTTGTATTTAGAAATTTTTTGGGATTTATTTTTTTAAAATATTTAAGAATTTTTAAGAAAAATTTATTTTTTTATTTTAAATATATAATTTTTATTTAAACATTTTAATTTTTTTTATTTTAAATATGTTATTTTATTTTGTAAATATTTTAATTTTTTTTAATATTTTAAACTCAAAACACAACTCCACACTCATTGAGAACCATTAATGGGAAATTGAAATTCTAAAATACCATCTTAGTGTATTTGCTAATAATTTTAAGCATTGATGCATGTAACTAGTTTGAGCGATTTTTCTGGATGCAATTTGTTAGCAAGTGGAAAGTTCAAGATGGGTAAACAATGGGTACATTTTCCAAGGTTTATTTCCAAAAACAAGAATGGTGGTGTTGACACATTAGTGTCTCATATTTTATGTGTTCCTAAAATACTCCTGTAGTTGAAGTTTATGTAAAAAAGAATGTATCTCTTGGCTCAGTACCCTTGGGTCCTTTTGATTTTTTGGAGTTTTTTTTTTTTTACTATGTTCTTGTCATTGCTATCAACTGGACCTCCCTTTCAGTTGCCATTTGTAGCCTTGTTGAGCTTTGAGTTATTGAGCCATATGCTGACATCCTTTGCTTGTGCAGGCTGATATTTGGTCTCTAGGGATAACTGCGACTGAAATGGCAAAAGGAGAACCTCCAATTGCATATCTCCACCCAATGAGGGTTCTTTTCATTATACCTCGGGAAAATCCTCCACAAGTTTGCTTTGTATTATTTGATTTGTTCCTTTTGTCTTGTGTTCTCCTGCACCAAATGCCCTTTCTTTTGGGAGGTTCTTCGATGTCATGTTGACTAATCATTCTTGTTTTTTGATTTTGATTATTTGACAATTTCCATTTGCAATAAATAAAATTTTCAATTAAAGTGAGTGTTATTTAATTTTTCTTGTGCAGTTGGATGAGCACTCGTCCTATGAAAGAATTTGTTTCCCTGTGCTTAAAGAAGGTTCCTTCTGAGGTAAGTACCTATGCCCTTCAAATTCCTGCCCTTTTCTTTTTTTCTCATCTCATTGTGAAATTTTGTGGTGTAGATTAGGGAGAAACTTATAGGTCATTCACAACACTGGATGTTCTTGCTAAGAACTATTTTTCTATTTAGTTCACTTTCCATAGAAAATCCTAAATGGTTGAGAAGTGTTGTGTTGGATTTTGTTTAATTTGATCTTTTTCTTATGATCAGTAACAATTAATTTGATATGCCTCTTCCTGTAGGCTTCACAATGAAAAAAAAAAAGTCTGTTATGTCCCCTTTTGCTTTCTATTGTCTATCATGCCTGCTAGGTTTTGTAATCATAACTGAAACTTGTTTTAGAACCAGCTTCGTTGATTTGAGATGAGCCATAAGATAAAAGTTTGACAATTTGTGGAATGTTTTTTATGCGTGCCCTTCTAGAAGTTGAGTTCGTATTCTTAGAAACTTATGATGTGCATGCCACATCTTCCAACATGCTTATGGTTGAGATACTCACACCTAAAGCCTTAAAAGTAAATGTTTGAGATGTATGCAGACTACTAATGCACACGATGATATTGTCTCCTCATTTTTTGAATCTGTTTCAAAAAAATTTATTCACTGAGTTTAAACATTTTGGTAAGATGTTTGGAATCGAGAAAATTCGTTCTATAGTTCATTAAAGGATCAACATTTGTTGATAAGTATGCTTTATAAAACTATGTTTTAGCTTGATAGAGAACGAATTGCCCATCTCCTCTTTTTGCCTATTAAACTTTACTGTTGGAATGGATGAGATGTCATAATATTGTCCATTGTTAAGTTTGATCTTTGCTACATGTAGATTTTTTCATGCTATCTCATATCTTATTAATTTTCGAGGCCAAGTGCCAAGGAACTTTTAAAGCACCGTTTTATTAGGAATGCTAAGAAGAATCCAAGGCTTTTAAAGAAAATAAGGTGTGTTGTGTTGCTATTGTCTCACTTTTTAACAATGTACTTTGGAAGTGTGGCTATAGCATTTGGAGTTACATGCAAAAACAAACTGACTCACACACTTGGGATTCAAAACACATGAGATAATGGAGGCATTAATATTAACTTCGCTCTTGGAAGAAATTTTAGATATTTAAGTGCTTCAAAATAATGGATTTTGATATCAATGAATAGATTCGTATAGATATTGATAGATGTTGGAGATATTGATCGAAATGTCAACCTCATTAATATATGATTGCCCTTGTTAACTTATTTATCATAGTGATTTTCTCCCGATTTTTTTTATTTTGACAGAGAGCGGCCTACGTTCCAATTAAAGGAAGATGAAGAAACCTCTGGAAATGGTCCTATAGGAGAGGCATCTGGTACCATGAAGGTGACAAGAGACCCAAAAGGTGAAGGAACTGTCCGAGCCAGGTGGGTTGAATCTGTCAAGTGCTTGTGCTAAGACACAAGCCGAGTGTTAATGCAATTGTATCAACTCATGATGGTGCACTGACAAGAAGATATTTGGGTAAATAGCGTATGGTTTAGAACTTAATGATAGTTTTTTTTTTTTTTGGATGATTTAGAACATTTTGGATGGTTTTGAACTCGATAGTTTTTGATGTTTAGAAACATAATTTTTAGATGATTTAGAATGGATAGATAATTTTTGGATATTCAGAACTTACGGATAGCCTTTTTTTTTTTTTTTTTTGATGTTTGAAACAATATTTTGATGGTTGATTGATATATATATGTGTGTGTGTTTGTAAAGCTTGTTTGTAATATTTTCTTATATTGTATAGGTGAAATAAAACCTGCTAATTTATTTTATTTTTTTTTTAAAAAAAATAAACATATTCTACGACATACAAAAAATGCTGTGAAACTTAGGCTATCTACGACAGGCAAAATAGGTCATTGTATTAAATATTCAACGACTAGCAATGAACATCGTGTTTTGTCCCTTTAATTAACGGCGTCTAAAAGTAGTTGTATAAAAGTCAAACACGACGCACAAAATCCGCCGTTAAATATTTTTTACGGCGTACTACAGCATGCCGTTGAAGTGAATGACTTTCCATGACTGGTCATAACACGGCTTTACCTTGCGCGTCATAGAATCATTTCCACGACGTGCATTTGGTGCCGTAAAAACCCTTTTTTGCTATAGTGGGGGTTACACGTTTGAAGATTTCTAGCTATCATAGACAAAGTTACAAAACTGTTTTGTTATAAGTCCTTCAGTGTTTTCATTATTTTTTTTTAGGGGGGGGGGGGTTTGTAATAGTTATGGAACTTTGGTTTGTAATTAAAATTTGTAACTTTGTAATTATTATTTGCTTATATATATAAATCCTTTTGTGATCCTATACCTATCTCCGCATTACTTATGAGAGCTTGTGTTAATACATCTTAATATCTGTAAAAAAGATAGCTTTGCTATCTAAGGTAGTTAGACTTAAAAGGGAAGCTATATTGACTCCTCCAACTTCTTGGAATCTTCCTTGGTTATTGACCAAATGACTCTTTAGTGACGTTATCTTGACCTCTGCCTTTAGAGTAGAATTTGGGGCATCACAATTTGATTACCAGCAAGAAAAGCAAAAACTTGCTTAAGAAACTCTTGATCAAAAACTCTAAATCAAGATGAAGAGAGAGAGAGAGAGAGAGAGAGAGAGAATTACAGAACTGCTTTCAGGATTTTGAATGGATAAAATGGCTAATTTCACAACCTATTTATAGGCTTTAATGCATCTAATCGAATGGTCATATCCCTTGATCGTATCTAATCAGATCTAACCGTTGGATCGACGATCTATGGAGCAGATTAATCTCACATCGAATAGATGCCTTAACTAATCACAGCTGATCACGATCAGGTGCCATTTCAGCCATACAATGGCGCACATCTCCAATCAACAGCTATGATCAAACATCGCTTCAAATCGGACACGCAACCGTTCGATCGGTTGGTTGACTCATCGCCTATGGATGCCATGTCATTGTCATGTGGAGCTGACTATATTCAACATCACCCATGCCACATCGGATCCATGTCGTCGCTCCAACCTGTCCGACGTGTTCGTGCAAAGTGCAAAGTGCGCTATCAAATGCCACACAGCCCACACCTTACGTGGGTGTGGATGTGGGTGTGCGTATGCGTGCGGTGCGAAGCACCATCCTTGCGGTGTGAGTACATGGACACTAGCATCCATTCCACAATTCCATATTCAAAAGAATATTCCATGTAGCATTTTATTAAGTGGTCCATGTTTTCCTCTCTTTCCAATGTTTGACAAAGTCCCCAAGCTTATTTCAAGCTTTCCAAAGAAAAATAAGGAAGGCTTTGAAAACACTCAAAAACTAAAATATAAATTTTGAAAATTCTCCAACATAAATTATAACCATAAATAATTTAATAAAGGACTGAGAAATTAAGTATACTAAATAATGTTTCATGTGCAAATAGAATCACCCAAGCTCGACTCGACATGATTTTGGAATTGATTGATTATCATTGTTGTAATTGGTTTAAAAACGGTTTTAAAGTTCGATTTATAATTTCAGGGACGAAATTCTTTAAGAGGAGAGATTATAGCGATTCTGGTTTGGACCAGACCCATTTGTTATTCTGGACTCAGGTTTTATGGTTGCGTATTGTTGTTCATATCTTATTTCTTTTATACCTCATTGAGTTTGACTATTGGGTTGTATTGGTTACATTTGGAACAAGTTGGTACCTTGGTTTTCAAATTTTTGCTGCTTAGAATTTTACTTCTCCACTCGAGCGTCACTTCTTGCACTCGAGCAGGCTTTGTGAATTCTCAGTACTTTTGCAGGTCTACAAAACTACTGGGAGAGTGTATTCTACGCTCGAGCGGTGCTTCTTGCGCTTGAACAGTCTTGGCTCGAGAGGCCTTTCCTGCGCTCGAGCGATGGTCTTCTGTCAGTAAAACTACTAGGAGTGTGTATTCTACACTCGAGCGTCACTTCTTGAGCTCGAGCGATGATGCCCTTTTTCATTGTGTCTTGGTGCTCAAGCGTCACTTCTTATGCTCGAGCGGTAATCATTTTTGTGTATGGACGCTCGAGCGTCACTTCTTGCACTCAAGCGAACTGTGAGTATATCAGTTCGTAAAAGTCACTTTTTACATGACTTTTTCATCTCTTTCTCTCTCTAAACATTTCAAAACCCTAAAGTTGAGACCTTCTCTCTCCAGGACTTACTCTCTCTCTACAAATACACCAAGATCTACCCATTTCTCCACCCTACTATCTTTGTTAAAAAGGTAGAGCTCACCTAGAGCTTTGTTTTCATCCGAATAGAGTTGGATTTCAGTTTCCTTGAGGTTTCTCCTCTCTCTCTTCGGTCTTCTAGCTTCGAGGTAGGGATTTTCTACACTATATTATGATTTTTAACTTAGCTATTTGTTGTTCATAAACAATCTTGTGATTTTGGAGGATTGTGGACAAACCTAGGGTTTTGGTTTAAAATCAAAAGAGGGGTTTTCAAATAGTTGTATGGAAAATGGTCATGGGAGTGAAAATGAGGTTGAGTTGTGAACAACTTGTTGATTTTGACCCTGGGGTTGGATTTAGGAAGAAAATAGATTTTGCCCTAATTGTCCCAAATATTTATTTTGTGTAAATAAATGAAATTGAGGTTGGGAATGTGAAATTGGATGGATATTGATATAGATGGTGGAGTTTGGTATATATTATCATTTGGAAAGTTTAGCAGTATTGGAGATTTTATATATGTTTAGAAATATCTATTTTGCGCTATCGGTAGAGCATAGCTATAATTGTTGTAGAAATTGCATGAGGATTAGGTGAATTGAAACTAATTTCTCACCCATGTGCATTGAATATTGTTTCTCATTTAATACATTGCAAATGTATGTGATTTTAAGAAAATTGTGAGAAAGTTGGAAAGAGGTGTGCATCACCAAACTAAGTTGGCCTTTGTGTCCAGGGTAAGTCCTGAAAAATGCGTGTATAAATGGGTGCCAATTCCCACGAACGAAATATCCGTAAAATGGCAATAGTAGTGCTTATATAGACTACGTTTACATGGGTGCCATTTGACGGTTTCCCGCAAACGAAATATCTGTGAAAGGTTGTACCGGTTGGAAAATTCCCCCTTGTTTCCTATGATAGTGGACATGATTTGAGAAGTGTGATATAAATTGAGCATGGCTTGATTTTGAGAAAGAAATGTAAACTATTTTGACATAGGCATTGCATATGAATTTCACCTTTATATCTTTGTATTGGTTTTTGTACAAGCCTAGGGCGTTATTTGTATTGAGCTTGGGACTCACTTTTGATGTACCCAAGTCTTGACTTGGAAAGATGTAAGCCTTTAAGGCATATGACTATCTGTTTAGTTTTTATCTCTTTTTACTAATTTGTAACACATGCTATAGATTCAGGATGCACTATTTATGAATGTATATCGCATGTGTCACCATTTTGTACAATCAAATCTCATGTAATAGATGGACATTATACTCTGATTCATATTGTTATTTACTTATTGTTTTGGATAGTACATTGCATTTATTTTGGGGCGTTACATGGGGACCCTTTACAACCCCTACCTCTAAAAAGATTGCTAGAAAGGCCAATGAATGCTAGAAAGAGGGCTGCTCATGAGCCTCCAGCTGAAACAAGTCAGAGTAAGAGATCTACTACCTTGAGATGCAAATGGTGCATGCAATTTGGACACAACAAAAGAACTCGCCAAAGAGATCCAGTAAGGGGTGAAACTAGTTGCAATGGCACAAGTGGTGGTAGGGGCAATGACACAACTGCCCCTAGGGGCAGTAGCACAACTGTTAATAGGGGCATAGGTTCTGTGAGAGGCAATTCAGTTAAGAGGGGCAGTTCAACTGGAAGAGGCACTTCAATTGGGAAAGAAACTACAACTGGGAGAGGAAAATCAACTGGGAGAGGCATTTCATCTGTGAGAAGACAGTCAAGTAAAGAAAACACTTCAACAAATGGGAGAGAAAGTTCAACTAGGAGAGACAAGGGCAAGGCCAAGTCAATGCCAAGCATTCACATGCAAGCTTTTCTTGTTTGTTTAGTCTTTCCATTACATTACTTTGGTTATTTTGCCTATCCATTTATGATACTTATGTATATTTATTACCTTACTTTGATTTGCAATTTAGAATATTCCAAGAGGGAGCCCCCAATGCCTACTCAATGTGTGACACAGGCCACACAAGATCATGTTAGTTAGTTAGTTAGTTATGAAGTTACAAATTTATTTATTTATTTATTTAATTTCCATATTTTGTTTTACAATGCATGAATCCAATAGTGGCCTTTTTTTTTCTTTTTTTCTTTTTTTTTTTTTCCATTGTTTCTTACAAATGACTTAGCTAAGATAATGATGTTTTTGGTACAAGTACTTATCATAACTTTAAGGTATATAATACATATTGCTTTAGTGCACAGTTAGTAAAGATCATGTTTCGCTTTTTGTATTTTTGTAGTGGACATGAAATAGTAAACATAGCAACAGAGCACATGTTCCACTTTTTGTATTTTTGTAGTGGACATCAAATAGTAAGATAGCAACGTAGCAGCATGATGATGTACTCACTTTTGTTTTTTTGTAGTGGGTATGAAGTATATTCACTTGGTGCTTACAATTATATTAAGGGAATGTAATGGAATGATGTAATTGAACAGACATGATGCTCCATGGTGTAATGGAATGATGTAATAGTCAAATAACTGCATCATACTTATATATTGATGATCACATAAGGTCCATTACAAAACATTCTTACAAAACATTACACAAGCTTCAAAGTCCTAGCAATTCCTATTACATTTTCACAGCAACCATCAAGGAAATCAAACATAATACAACATTCATGATCATTACTATCTTCACAAGCTCCATGTTTGCTTCAAGTACTTGCATCCTTGTTTGCATAGCCCCTATTTGGTTCATTAAATTCATTATAGTAGTATCTTCTTCATAGGGTAGAGTATGTCTCTTAATAGTAGCTTGAGTGTCTTCCATCATCATTTCTCTTCCAATAGATGTGTTTACTGGTTTGCATCAGTCCCAGAAATTGCATTTCCCATGTGGGCATAAATAATACAATTTGCCTCTATTTTTCTCTAATTCAATGACTTTAATTGCTGCTTTGCTCCCACAGCAGCAGATCTTACTCCTATACTTGATCACCCCCCGTTCATTACTTGATGATGACATATCCATATGATCCTACATTTTATAAAATGTGAGAGTTATAATGCATTTTCAGAACATATATTGCATTATTGTGCTTGACAGTGCTTTATTTGTGACCTGTGTTGGATTGTGGTTGTGCTTTATTTGTATTTATGGCATGTGTTGGACTTGATTTTTTTTTTTTTTTTTCTGGAAATGGTTGGTTGTGCTTAGTGTCAATTTTTTTTTTTATATTTATTTATAAATATTTAATGTGAATGTGAATGGTAACATACCTGTGTTGTGCATGGTTGTGGATCTCTATGTTGTGCTTCTTTACTTTCACTTATGTGTTGTGCTTGGTTCTAAAGATGGAGATCAATTGCCTTGGGTATATATAGCTGAGTTCAAGAGCCCTAAGGGCATTATTGGCATTTTTGGGATTATCTTTGATGACATCAACAAATTCTATTACCTATGCTAACAGAAGTCCAAAAAAAAATGGGAGCATCTTGACAATGTCAGTTAAAGTAGGAGAGGTTTATGTAATTATTCAAACCACATGGGAGGTCCCTGTATTTGTCAGAAACCTCAGGGGAGGTGAGTGTAATTTACCCTGTTATAGTAATTTTTGTAAAAATGTATAGCATTTTTGTTAGAAAAATACTATGAACCCTACTTAAATATCTAAAATTTATCCTGAATGGGAATTGTGTGGTTCAGATTGAATTTATGTAGTGTAGAATCTATGCATAGAATAAATCTAAATCACGAGATAATAATTCTGGATAATTTTTAAATAGTTAACTCTGAATTTATAGTATACTATTTTATTATTTTTCATGGAACCAAAAATAGGGTTAACTAGGGATTTAGAAATGCACAGCAGCAATTATTATACGAGCTCATTTTGGGACTCATTTAGATGATCTGAATCATTCACATTTTACTGTACATCGACAAAAACATACCTGAACAAATTAAGTTGATCGGATATCAATATCCTTTTCATCAAATCACATCTATATTTTGTTTTATACTTTAAATTACCTTTACTATTCTTTTTTTTTCTTTTTTTTATATAGATGCAATATGATTTTATGAAAGAAATATAGATGTACAATCAATTTGACTTTTTACAAACTTGTTCTTCTCCTTATATATTCTAAAAAGTGAATAATTCAGATCATATAAATGAACTCTGAAATGAATCCAAAAGGTAAACAGTTCGGATTATTTATTTTGACTCCAAAATAGGCCCAAAAACGGGCAGAACAATGTGCATCCAAACCCTTTAATCAGTATATGACAAATCCAAAAATCCATTTGGAGGCTCAATATTGAATTAAAAGAAAATGGATTTGTCATCAAAACACTTAATCCAAAAATTCATTTGGAAGCTCAATATTGAATTTATAAATAAATAAATAAACTGGATTTGTTATGAAAACACTTAATTTTATTTGGTTTAATAGAATGAAATGGAATAATTAGAACTTAACTTCATGTGTTTGGATATAAATTTTAGTAGAAATTTGAAAAAGAAAAACAAAAAAGGCAGATAAAATATAAATGAAATAGTTATATTTCATCCACCTTTTCTTTTTACCTTTCAAAATTCCTACACAAATCTATAATCCGAGCGTAGCGTATTATCATTTCATTAGGTTGTGTTTAGATCATGGATTTAGGTAGAAATCTAGAAAGGTTAAAATATATATATATATATATATATATATAAAGTTGTATGAAATGTAAGTGAAATACAACTATATTTCATTCACATTTTGCTTACAATTTTTTTTTCCCCCTTTTTGAAATTCCTACCTATGATCCAAACATAGAAAGGTCTAACTATTTCATTTCATTCCATTAAATCAAATAGGGTCTTGTTAAATAAGTGTCCTTATGGCACAAGAAAAAGACAAAAAAATATGTAAGTTATGAGACATTTATTACTAAATTTAATATATATTTTTATAAATCATAAAATACTTTATAATCTTTTTATATTTTTTAATATATTTTTTTTGACCTTTTCAATATTAACTTATTAGCTTTTGCCTTTTTTTAAATCAATCAAATATAAAAATAAATATTTTAATAAAATAATCGTTATATTCATTTTATTCAAATGAATAAAACAATATCTTAGCTTATCATATGTGCAAGTGAAAATAATGTCCGTTGATGCCACAATGGAACGAAGCCCAAGAAAATTACCAATCGTATTGGCACCGTGTTTGGTTGATCTATTTGAATAAAGATTTGGGAAAAAAATGGAGTTAGTTAAATGTAAATAAAATATAATTATATTTTACATTTTTTTTTTTTTTTTGGAAACTGACCCAAAGGTCCAAGTCTAACATATTATGCCCCATTTAGACCCAAAACAAATTCAATACTCCAATTAGCAATCAAACGAAAATTCCCTCACAAATCACCCAATTTACACGTGCGCAACCTCTACCCACGATCATGTCACACCACTCTGAACCTTCCACTGTCACACCTCCATCGCTTCATTTTGTATTATCAATCCTCAATCTCTTTACCGTTTAACTCCATTACATCTGAAACCCTAACTACAATACAAAGTCGTTCATCTTTTCCAATCGGCGACTCTCAACAACATGAAGAACCATCAAGTTCAAGCACCATCATGACTCTGAAGAAGTTTCATACGCTCTCACTTTCGATTCACAAAAAAAAAAAAAAAAAAAAAAAATTAGGGAAGGGAGGGGAGTAAGATCTCACTTTGAAAAACCTAGATTTTATTTTTCATTCAAATTTGTAAATTAGTCTTTGATATTCTGTATATATCATACAGTTTCAACAACACTTTCACAAACAAACCCTTGTTTAAACACATTTTACATGCTTCCAATATATAAACCCTATTTTTACACATTCTACCTACGATTCTAGATCTCTTTTTCGTTTTATTCTTGCTTAGATTATACGATTTCACCAAATGTTACAAAACACAATCCCATATTTTCACACATTCTAGTTATATAATCCCGTATTTTTACACATCGTACCCTCTTTTTCCACATAATCTATGTTTTTACATATTCAACTTCGTATTCTTGTTGTTGTTGCTTGTTTGTTAAATATTGTTCTTATTGTTGTTACAGTTTCATTGTATACTTCATCTTCTTGTTATTATTGTTGCTATTTGTTTTTTTCTTCTTTGATTACAAAATACAATGGACTATTCTTGTTGTCCATAGATTTTTAACTAGTATTCATAAAACTAAAACATTATACAATTTCATCACTCTAAAATTAGATATCTAAATTTATTCAAACTACAAATGAAACTGCAAAATTACACAGTTTCATCACTATTTAAAATATATAGGTAAACTTATTATAAAGTGTAAATCAAACTATCAAATTATACAGATTTGTAACTATTAACAACAAATAGATAAACTTAATATTAAACTGCAAATAAAACTACCAAATTATACAGTTTTGTAACTATATTACTCATGCCATGCTTTTGCTTTCCTTTTTTTAGAAGTAGCTGTTGGAAGATATTAGAAGAAGCAAACTCGTATGCCCAAAAATCCAATTAGGGATTTTAGTGTCTCCCCTTTTGACACTCCTTCACCCATATCCACCGAAAAGCCACCAACATCTCTCGTTCCACAAAAAACCCAACCACCACCACCAAAAACAACCAAAAGAACCCATAAAACAACTACACCACCTAGAAGAAAAAGCCCAAGAGCTAAACCACAAACCACACCCACACAATAAACACCAACCACTCCATTAACCACAAAAAATAAAAAATAAATAAATAAAAACAAACAAACAAAAGAAAGCCAACAAAAAAACAAGAAGCTCCTCCCAAAAAAAAAAAAAGAAACTGTCCAAGAAAGCACATCAACTCCCAAAATACAAACCAAGACATTCAAATAAAAAAAAAAGTAGTCCCCAAAACAAAGGCAACCAAAGAAAAGAATTCAAAAAGCACAACGAACCAAGGCAGTCAAAGAACAAAAACAAACGGTCCCTACAAAGAGAGTCCAACAGTTTAATCTGAATGGTAATCAAACTGTTCAAAGGGATTAAATGCACAAAAGCCCAAAAGATTGAGCTGGAAAAAAACCCCTTTTGGGTCATCATAAATGCTCTCTCCTCAACACAAAAACTGAAGGCCTCTTGGTGCAGGTGCTGCAATTCCATTGTAGTAGAAATGACAACACTCTACAACAACAACAACAACAACAAACAAAAAAAAAAAAAGAATAAAGCATTTATACTTGGCAAAAAGGAAATGAAAGTCAGAAATGGTGATGTGAGGCTCATATTTGGTATCGACTGTGGAGAAAACAACATCAACACCAAATCCTATGTAAGGCCAAAGGAATTTTAGCTCAAATTTTACAAAAGAAGATACAAATGATTTAAGAGACTGGATGCCAAATCATTGACCAAAATGTTTCAAGAAACAAAACAAGGAAAAACAACTAATGACCGTCAAGATCTTGCAAGGGTCCTCACCCTTATTGTGCTTGAAACTCCTCATGTCTACAACAGGACATACACACAGTTGGAGTTTCCTCAACTATGTTGAAAATCTCAACAATATCAAGAAGTATAATTGGGTTGAGGTAATAAAAGACACACTGATGAATTCAATGGCAAGTCCAAACAACAACCCAAGGCATGTCACTAGATGCGTCATGCTACTCTTGGTAAATACACTATATAACTACTTCACACAAAATATCAAACATCCAACTATCTCAAACTATCTAACATATTTCAATGTTTATTACAATACTGGCACTGCAAGCATAGTAAACTCCTTTGACCATCCAATAAGGAAGGCTTCGCAAAGTTTATGAGGTGAAACCTTGACATAAAATACTCCAAGTGGAAAACACACCAACTTGCTGACTTTTAAAAGGTATTTAAACTCTTCTATACTCTTAAAGCACAAATCTAATCAATGCCACTTTCACATTCATTACAATAACAATCATGTTACGAAATTGTAAAAATTTGCAGTTTCAAAGCACAAATCTATTCAACACTCCTTTCGCATTCATTACAGTAAAAATCATGTTATGAAACTATAAAAGTTTGCAGTTTCGAAGCACAAATCTGTTCAACACTCCTTTCACATTGATCACAGTAAACATTATGTCATGAAACTATAAAATTTTGCAGTTTCAAACTACAAATATTCAACACTTCACTCACATTGGTCACAGTAAAAATCATGTTATGAAATTGACCAGTTTTCCAGTATTACTGATATATGAATCATATATGCCACATTGTTCCAATGCAGGTTGGCCAAAGTGCTTTAACCCAACTGAACAAGAAATACAATTATTGCATATTAATCATAGCACATCAAAAGACTCTTCAACAAAGAAAGATAACCACAAAAAGGACAATAACAGGAAAAACAAAAACAAAAACAAAAACAAAAACAAACAAGCACACAAACAAATAAAAGCAACAAAAAAGAAACTTCTAGACAGTGATGAAAAAGACTTTGTTGATCAAAAATTAGGTATTGTAGAAGAAAAATACCAATCAAAATTAGAACAAAGACAAAGAAAGAAAAGAAAGTAAGAACAACAAAAGCAACAAATTGAAGAAGAAGAGAGTGATGAAGAAAAAGATGAGACTAATGAAGAAGAAGAAGAAGAAGAAGAAGAAGAAGAAGAAGAAGAAAGTGATAAAGAACAAGACTCTGATGAAAAAAAGGGCGAACAAAAAGAAGAAGAACAAACAGACCAACAAGAACAATAACTCGAAGAAAAAGAACAAGTAGACCAACAAGAACAAGAAGGGACAAACCAACAAGAACAAGAAGTCTAAGAGAAATTCGACACATTTCATAAACAAGGTAAACTCTTGTCTAATTCTGAACCAAACTACAAAATTTAATGAAACTAACCAAAACAAAATGCAACATTTTTATAGGTGATGAGTAAACACAGACATTAACCCAAGAGGACAACAAGAACAAACTCATAGCATCTATGAGAGCACAAACGCAGGAAATGAAACAAAAATTCAAGGCTAAATTAAGTAGAAAAAAAGGGGAGTTAAAGACAATGTCTGCCAAAAAAACTATAAGCACGGTTTCAAAGCAAAAAGAACATCCTCAAGAACAAGCAGAAAAAAGTCCCAAAAAAAGATCAACGGTCAAGATAATCAAACAAAGGTCAAGAAAAGGAACACATAAGCTACAGTTCGAATACTAACTAATGACAAAAGCCAAAGAAAATCTATAGAAACAAAAGGACAAAGAAGATACAGGCAACAACAAAGAGCCTACTGATGTACCCAAGCCAAAAGAGGGTACTGATAAAGAAAAATAGAAGAGGAACGACAAGGCAAGAGAAAAAATAGGCAACGAGGAAGAACCTCCTGGTCAAGCTAAGCCAAAAAAGGATGCCAATGAAGGGAATGTACAAGTTGAAGTGGCTGCTGATTTGGAAAGTGATGATGATTCCAAAGAAGAACCCATCGAAAATAAGCCACTTGGTCTTATATTCCGTAAAACAAACAAGGTTTGGCATAGCCTATCCCAAAAAGACCAAGACCAAATTCAACTCATCAACAACACACAATCAACTACTTGTGTTTGGTCAAGCAGTGAAGATGAAAATTGCATATACTTTTCAGATATATGTAGATTGTGCAATAAGGAAGCCCTATATGGAAATGTAGGTCTTAAACTGCACAATTTTGCAGTTCCTATTCATGTTTAATAAACTCTTCAACAAACCTAACACATTCTCATACATAACATGTTTCAGGTCATTGATGCCTTTGCAGAAATGAAATTCGCACCCCAACCATCAATTGAAGACTTTGAGAAACATGATCTGGACTGTGCAAGAAATCCAAACACGGGAAGACCTTATGTCTTCTCAACACTCATCAATGTAAGCAAAACTATTAACATACATTTCAATATTGTTCAAACTACAAAATTTTCTACTTTCTTAATATGTCTTACTACATACTTTTATAACATATTTCAAACATATATAAATTACAGACTCCACTACAAAACCAAGATCCAGCACTGAGAGAAAAAATGATAGACAACCATATTTCAGAAGCAATGAAAAACAGATATATCCATTTCCTAATCAACCACGACAACCATTGAACCATTGTGGTCTTTGACAATGATGATGGGATATGGAGGCACTATGACTCTTTGAGGTCAACAAAAGGATGTCACAACAAGCACTTTGAAATTACAAAGGAAATTGTAAGTTAAACAAAATTTCCTACCTAGTTCCATTGCTTCCAAAATATCTAAGCATCTCACTACAACTAACATAAACATCCACTAACTCTTTTGTAGCAACAACATCAACTGAAATGAAATAGAGAATTATTTAGCAATCAAGGAAACATGTTATCATCTCAAGAGTGTGAGACAGTAATTACATCATTTAAGGAATGCCCACAACAAACCCCTCACTCGTAAGATACAAGCTCAATAACTAATGTTTCAATATGCTAAATTTTCCAGTTTCACCTAACTAATAAACTTTATCTAAAACTTTGCAGGACTGACTGTGCAATCGCCGTCTACAATGTTATCAACCAATATGTCAACTAACAACCTGTGCAGAAATCACTTCGACCAACTGAGTGGGTCAAAAATCATCAATCAATTCCTCAATGATAAGAACCGATCTTGGAACCTCGAGTATTATCAAATGTTGACAAAACATACCAAAGGATACAAACAACTAACAAACTTCTTGACAATAGAAGCACTCATATGAACATATTTTTGTACTGTTTTTTTCGTATGACAAGTACTTTTGTTCTTTTGGTGATTGATCTTGTTGTGCTTATCGTGGTGGTACTGATTGTTGTCATTGATCTTGTTGTTACTGTTCTTGTTGTTATTATTTTTGTTGTTACTGTTGTTGTTCTTCATGTGGTTATTCTTCTTGTTTGTGTTCTTGTGGTTATTATTGTCGTCACGTTTGTGATTGCCTATGAATTCATACAAGACATGTTGTTTCTAATAATTCTTAAAACTGCAAAATTATGCAGTTTCATAACTCCAAACTATAATTATTTTTAAAATTCATCATGAATTGTCTTCCACCTATTATAATATATACCTTGATTATCTGTTAAAATAGTGATATCTAACTAATTATTTATTCCAATATTGCATTAATATTGCAATGTGCACATACAATGAATGAGATACTAATATCATTTAATCATTGTAGAACAATGTTCTAGACATACACAATGAATGAGATATTGAGAGCATTTAACTATTGGAGACTTTTAAAATTGTCTATACATCTATTGAGTTATAAATAAACATTTCTTCCAATTAAAAAATATACAGTTAGAACTCAACAACATTGATTCAAAAAATGACCGATTGGGAGAAATTAATTAATTTGATTTTTAAAAGGCTCAATCAATTCGATGAGTGTTTATCTAGGATCGAAACTCAAGTGAGTGTGATGAAAACCAATATCGATTGGTTAATCGATGCCAATTTGAAAAAGGACGATAATGACATGGAGGAAGGTACTCCATTATCTTCGAAGAGTGAGAGCGACAATCACTCTTCTGAAGATGATAGTGATAATGTTTTAGATATGTAAAAAAAAAATTCAATTTACTATGTAATGAACCAAAATAACAAGAATTTCTGGATGATTTCGTACCTTTTTGTGTTTTTACGTTTTGATTGTTTCGAAGTTATGGAAAAACCCTAATTTTGCAGTTTCATCACTTAAACAAATACATGAACTACATTTGAAAATTATAAATGAACTGCAAAATTATACAGTTTTGTCACTAATAACATTATATAAATATCTTTTTATGAAACTCTATAATTTTGCAGTTTACTGAATAATCCTTAAAATTGAAAACTTATGCAGTTTCATTACTCAAACAAATAGATGAACTACATTTCAAAATTGTAAATGAAACTGAAAAATTATATAGTTTTGTCACTAAAAAACATTATATAAATACATTATATAGTTTTTATGAAACTGTAAACATTTATAGTTTAAAAAAAAGAATACATTATGTAGTAAAATTGCAAGATTATACAGTTTCAATAAGAAATTTTCGAAAACCTTCTCAGCATTCTAATAAAAAAAAAACCAACCAACTACACCCAAAAAAATAAATAAATAATTGTTACAAAAAATCTTCAATAACTAAAAACCACATTAAAAAATAAAAAGAATGCAACTGACTTTATTCATTACTTCCATAATACCAAGTATTACATTTTATTATCATAATTCTTCAACTTCAAATACAAATCCAAACAATAAACTATGACCTCAAATAGCAGCCTTACACGTCTTCTTATTGTGATTCCCATCTTTCAAGCACCTCTCACACTTGATTTGCTTCATATTCTCACCCCTATAAGGTATCATTTTCTTCTTGTTCTACCCAAGTTGCTTCTTCTTTATAGGAGGCTTGATAATCTAACTATCGGCACCATCAAAGTCAAATCTCTCACTTGAAGGCACTGGATAAACAGATTCTTTGTACGACTCTTTAAAACAATCCACCCAAAAAAAAAAAAAAAGGATCAATGAAATCATACACATCTCTACCACTACCACGCAAAGCATGCACAATATGACAATAAGGAAAACCATTCAGTTGCCATTCATGGCAAGAACAAGTCCATCTACCGATATCAACATAAAAAGAAATAGAAGAATGAACCTTAAGCACAATATCACTAGTAACAATCACATCTTAAGACTTAGCTAGCTTCAAAGAGTCCACCAACTTTTTTTTCCATAACTGGACACAATTTGGTAGTCCATCTGTTAGATTTAACTCTCCTATTGGACAATTGAGTCATGATTTGAACCCTAATCATGTCAACCATACAAGTAATAGACAACTCACGTGCCTCACCAATCCAATTATTATAAGACTCAGTAGCCTTAGATCATATCTCATTATATCATTTCCCTCTAAAAAAAATGCATTCGCCCACTTATCATTTTGCAAACCATCCAACATACTATCAACTCTACCATTCCCAGCAATACACCTCAATTTTTCTATATAATGTTGGAAATAAGCAACAGTTGGCGCATAAGCACATTTAGCCAATATTTTCATCAAAGTCAGCTTATAATTAGTACGAAGTCCCACCAATTTGTCAATCAAATTTCCCCTCAAATGGTTCAAGCAATATGGATGATGTGCATTGGGAAAAATCATCGCAAGAGCATCTAGCAATCTATGTTGATGGTTGGACACAAAGGTCAATCTCCGACCTAAACCAACTGCCTTCAACAACTAACTTAAAAACCACATCCAATTATCTTGATTTTCAGCATCAACAATCGCAAAAGCCAAAGGAAATAGGCCTGAAAATAAAAAAACATGGAACTGCAAAAATTAGCAGTCTCACAATACAATAACAAAAACAAAAATCCACAAACTATCAAAGCACACTAAGAAACCAAAACTATACTAACTACAAATATGTACCTTGATTACCATTCTTTGATATTGCTGCAAGCAAATGCCCCTTGTAACGCCCCTTCAAGAATGTCCCTCTGCACATAACACAAAAAGATATGTGGAAAGAGGATCTCCTTGGCGTACACCCCGAGTAGCATGAAAAGGCCGTGATGGAGACACATTAATCAAAATAGAATATGACACCGATGAAAGGCAACGCATAACAATAGATGCAAAACATGGATGAAACCCTATCGTGGACATCTTACCTTCCACAAAACCCCATTCAATGTGATCGTACACCTTGCTTATATCAATTTCAAAGCAAAAGTCCCCTCTTTCCTAATTTGTTTAGTCTTCCTAAAGTTACAAGCCTGAAAAGCAATAAGAATATTATCCTAATCATGTGGCTCACATTAAATGCACTTTGATTTGCAGACGCTACACTTGGCAAAACAAGCTTAAGGTGGTTGGAAAGCACCTTGCTAATGATCATATTCGTGACGTTGCAAAGACTAATGGGTCGAAAATCCGCCATTTTCTGAGGGTTTGAAACCTTAGGAACTAACACAGTGAATGTATCCTTAATCATAGAGAATCCCAAGAACTGTTGCAGTAATTTTAGCCCCTACTACCGGCCAAAACTGCTGGGGGAAAAACGCAAGTTTGCCGTTTGGCCCTAGCGCCTTAGTAGGATACATTTGACGCAAGGCCCGATGAAACTCTTCTGGTTGGTTTGGGATGTCCTAAAAAAATGCACTTTTTGACTTATTGGTGGGTCTGGGTTGGGTTTGGGTTGGGTTTGATGTGATGTGTTAGAGAGGTGATGTGATTTAAATAAGATGATGTGACTTAAATAAGATAGTGACTTTTTGACTTTTTGGCTTATTTAGTACATGCCAAACTAGCCCTAAAATCTCTCCCCAACATATTATTCAACTCATCCAAAACACATGAAGCAACCATATGAAAAACAACAACCATACCTTGTGGCCGTCAAGTAGCAAACAACTCTTCAACATATCGTATTGCGATGTCCTCAATAACCAGATTACTAGAGCACCAGGTTTCGCCCTCATTTTCCAATCCCAAAATCATCTTCTTCTGTTGATGTTCCGATTGAAGGACTTATTGCGGTTTCCATTCGTTGTCCAATTTGTTCTGACCTTTTGAGACTAGAAAACCTCTTCACGTTCAAGTAACTCATCAACTTTATGGCGGAGCTTGATATGAGCCTCATGGTTACTACCAAACAAGTCATCTTCTGCTTCCAACCGCTGGAGGTGTGTCATTTTATGCCAAATATTTTTTGTCAATTCCCCAAATTTTTGCTTCCTCCATGCCTTTAACCGTGATCCCAATTCACCCAAATTTTTATGAACACCATTCATCAACATAAAACTATTCTAGGCCCAAAATTCAGTAATGATAGACTCACACTCCTCATCTCGCAACCACATTGCTTTAAAACGATAAGGATTACTAATATTTGAACAACCTAATGAGCAAGCATAATTTTAAGGCCAAATTACACTAACCACTCTCCTAAGATTTCGAAAAATGTATAATAAATTTTATAGTTTTTACATATTTTTTTAAAATTTTAATTTACATAGTACTTAGTTCTATTTTCATTTATAATTTATTAGCCAAATGGATGAAAAAATGATGTTATAATCTCTTTTACAATGAAATGTGTATATATATATATTTATAAATAATGCTATACAAATAAAAAATTCATATATAATGATGTGGCTCATGGAAAATTTTATCTTCATACACTAATTCCCCTTAGTACACACATTTAATGAGCACATTCTCAGTACGCGCATCAAAAAATAAAAATTCTCAGTACACATATTTATTCCAATAATTCCCTCATCTTTAATTTTAAAACCCTAAAGTTATGTTAGGTTTCAACTTTCGAATCAATTTTTTCGAAATTTCTTTGAAAAAAAATGTAAATTAGTTAATTACCAAAAAAATATTTTTAAATTTCTAAATTTTTTTGCCACCTAAAAAGATAAAACCATATGAAAATAATTATCTATTTATTTATTTATTATTATTATTAAATTAGTTTTTAATTTTTTTTTAAACATGTTCTAAAACCAAACGAAACAAAGCCTAACTTTTTTCCATTCATCCACCCTTCATTTGTTGTCGTTGCTGCCACTTTCAACCCTCCATCAACACTACCGCCGCCACTTCCGGCTCTTCAACCTCCATCGTAGAGCTCTACAATCAATCTTGAGAATGAGTGATTCGCAACAGAGGGCTTGTGGAATGTATGGTTCATGACAGAAAGTGGTTGCAGGAGGAAAGGGAAAGAGGCGACGAGAGGGGATGATAGAGGAGAGAAGTGACGCTAGCGATGGAGGATAGTTGTGTTTTAGAATTAGAGTTTAGGCGGAAGAAGATAAGGGTATTATAGCTTCTTCTGTTTTTTCTAGGATAAAATTGTATTGAAGAAAAATTTCATTGAGTATGTAAACTAAAGGGAGTGGGTATGTAGAAATAGAATTACTTATGGCTCATTGTGAACCTTTCACTTTAAATAAATAAATTAAAAAAAAAATCATTGAAGATATATTTTTTTACAATAATAGCATTGTCATATCATTCTTGTCAAGTTTTTTTATATGAATTTTATGTAGAAATAAATATAATTTTCCTTTTTTTTAATTACATATCTTTATATTTCACACCATCTGCATTAGTTTGAGTTCCATTAATTTTACTAATAAAGAGGTTTGTGTAATTATTTCAAAATCTCAATTGAGGTCAAGATGTGAGGATAAATATAATATATATATATGTTAGTATAAAATATATGACAATATTATTTTTTTAATCTATATGAATAATATGTTATTGATGATAAAAGGGCTTAAGTGTTGTGTGCCAAATGTAATTATTTGAAAATTGTGGAGCTTGTATTTTATTTTATTTTCTTAAAATTTCATAAGAAGGTCAGTGTAATTTATCCAAAAAATTAAAATGATTGTGTAAAATATAATATCAATTTTTATCAATATAAAATGTGACAAATATCACAAAAATATATCATTAGATGCTTTCTCTCTCTTTTTTTTTTTTGATCGAAAAGGCCAATCCATTAAGAAACTCTAAGCCTATGTACAAGGTTAGAAAGCAGATTGGAAACCCAATCTACAGGTAAAGCATCATCTAAAGAAGCCCGGGGCTACCCAGTAGGCAACCCCATTAGCTACTCTGGGGCACCAACAAAAAAACTCACTTTGCCTCAACAATTGCACTACATTCCCATGGAGGCATTAACTCAGATGTACATAAATGGATGATGGATTGATTATCACCAAAAATTTCCATCGAAGCCAAGTTGAGGGAACTTGCAAGACAACAGGCAGCTCTAATGGCCAAAGTTTCACATTGCAAAACAGAGGAAATCCTGACTTTCTTTGCAATCCCATCTACCATTCTGCCATTAAACATCATGTAGCACAACAACAACAGCCCTTTTTCCATACCCAGAACTGGTAGCCACATCGCAAAAAATTCACCACTAACCCATCGAAGATAACACGTCTTTCCTTTCACTCACCGAACCAGTAATTCGAAACCCTTCTCCAACTGTAATAAACTCAGACTCCTCTCTTCTATCTTTCTCAATGGTAGCAAATGGGTTGACAAGTACATGACTGAAGATAAAATCATTCCGAGTCTTCCAAATCTGCCATATCACCCAGGCCACTTTACACACCACCAACTTGCATTCATTTTAGTAGCCAAGGCAACTAAAAAGATCACCCAACCACTTGCGCACCGATTCTACGAAAAGGTGGTCAACTTTAAGCCGTAACCCGCTACCAAACCAAACTACTTTGGTCCATCCACAGCCAAAAAGCAAATGCTCGATAGACTCAGGTTCATCCAAACAGATTTGACATTGAGCATTAGGGGCACGCCGTCTAGAAAATAGATTCTACCGAGACGCCAATCCATTTGTACAAACCTACCACAAAAAATGTTTAAGCTTCAGAGGGATGTTAAGATTCCACACAAATTTCCCTTCCTTCTTCTTCCACTCATCCAAAGATGATGGAACTTCTAAATCGCCCCCTCTATCCACAGATATAGCACTGTGGTAACCAGATTTAACAGTGTACTCCCCATTAGATTCATGGTGCCAGATAACTTGATCCTCATTATCTCCAAGCGACAAAAGGAATAGTAAGGATGGCCTCATACTTCGCCTTGGAAACCACCACCTTAAGCTTGGTTATGTCACAAACTTTAAGTGATGGAATGATCACATCCTGCACTTTTTGAATCGACACATCTGACGGGGGAGTAGGCCACAATTTGAAACCTTCAATTGTTAGAACCCATTTGTCCTCCCAGAAGTTGACTGAGGCTCCACTCCAGACCTACCAACGAAGAACCCTTAATAAGAGTTCCCGTCCAGTCAAAAGACTAGACCAAGCCCACGAGGCATGAGCCCCCTGGAAGCATGGAGAAAATTCGAATGTAGGTAATAAATTCCTTTCATCATACGGGCAAAAAAAGAATCAGGATACTTGACGAGCCTCCATTCTTGGTAGGCTAACAAGGCTTTGTTGAAGACTATGAAGTCCCTGAAACCCAACCCCCTCCCCATTACACTTAGCCGTAGTCATCATCCCCCAATTAGACCAATGAATGCCTCTGCCTTCGGGGTCTCCTTTCCACCAGAAATTCCAGATGTAGGAACTTAGTTTATCGCAAATTCTATTCAGAAACAAAAAGCAAGCTGTCGCATACGAAGGCAAAGCCTGTGCCACTGCTTTAATAAGAATCTTCTTTCTCGCCTACGATAGAAGATATGCCTTCCACCCTTGAAGTTTCCCGAGAACCCTTTCACATAAGAAACTAAAGGCCTCTACTTTAGATCAACCCCAGCAAGATGGAAGCCCCAAATATTTAGCCTTAGCCTTGGCCTTGACTTCGATAATGCCTAATAAACCACACAATGTGTTTTTCTGTCCCAACTCAACATTACCCGAGAACTGAACTCCAGATTTGTCAAAATTAATAGACTGTCCCGAAGCCGCCCCATAAAGATTCAGGATATTAAGAACCTCTCGACACTGGCTCTCACTCGCCTTGAAGAAAAGTAGTGCATCATCCACAAAGAATAGGTGCAATAGGGTTGGGCTAGCTCGGCAAATTCTCATCCCCTGTAGCTGTTTCTCCTGAACACTTCTACTGATCAATTTGGACAGCACATCGATGACATGAACAAATAAATAAGGTGACAAAGGATCACTTTGTCTTAATCCACGACTTGGTTTGAAACTAGTTCGCTTAGCACCATTCACAAAAACTAAAAATGTAACTGTTGTTACACACTCCATCACCCACGAAATCCATGTCGAATAGAACCCCATCTTAATCATGACTGCCCACAAAAAACTCCCAATGACACTATCATAAGCTTTATTAAAATCCAGTTTCAGAGCCACATCCTTAGCTTTTCCCCTCCGAATCCAAAGTGAATGAAACGCCTCATGAGCTATGATGCTATTACCCTGGATAAGGCATCCCGAAACGAAAGCTGACTGGTTAGGAGATATGACCCATCCAAGAACCTTCTTCAACCTGTTGGCCAAAACTTTTGTAATAACCTTCATATGGAAATTGCACAAACTGATAGGCCGAAACTGGAACAGATTTTCCGGGGCTTTCACCTTTGGAATAAGAACCAAATTATTATGGTTCATCTATTTGAGCACAAATCCACCCCCAAAAAAACTCTAGATAGCCCAGCACAAATCCGTACCCACAATCAACCAGTGTTGTTGATAAAAGAAACCTAGGAATCCATCTGGGCCAGGGGCCTTTAACGAGCCAAGCTGGAACACCGCTTTCTTGATTTCCTCTGCTGAGAATGTCTGGACCAACCTTGATATCATATCCGCTAAAATTACATTATCAACCACTGCTGAAGCCTCATTTAAGTGGGAAGGAGCATTGGCTGCATAAAGCTTCATAAAATAGTCATGAAGGTATGCATCAATATCTTCGTCAGATGAAACCCAAACCCATCCGGTCTTTGTAGTCTCACTAACTGGTTCCTTTGATGTCGCTGATGCATAATAGCATGAAAAAATGAGGAATTTTTATCCTCAAACTGCAACCAATTGACCCGGGACCGCTAATGCAGAAACATCTCCTCCCGGTGAAGTAAACTTTCCAACTCTACCTGATATTAAACTTGAAGAGTTGTATTATCCATAGAGGGAAAAAGGCCCTAATGGGTAGCTATCCGGCCATACACCTCATCAATTTTACGTTTGCCGTTCCCAAACTCTTTACTACTCCTGACACTAAGGCCTCGTTTACACCATTTTAACCTCTGTACCAATTGAAACATTGGCGACCTCATTTGCCACTGATTCCATGCATTCTGAATCTACAAAGCCCATTCTCCTTTTGTAGACTACATTGATTCAAACTTAAACAATCTTAGAACCTTTTTGGGTGGTATGCAGCAGTTCAAAATCAAAGGACAATGATCAGATCCCACACAGATGTCATGAATTACTTGGGCATATAGAAATACATTCCTCCACTCCATTATAGCCATTGCTCTATCCAACATTTCCCATATATTATCTACACCCTCTTGGTTGTTAGACCACGTGTGTGCATTCCTTTTAACTCCAATTCCGATAGGGCGCACTCCGAAATCATTTCTTGAAACTCTTCAAGTTGAGAGCTATTACAATCGCGACCGCCCTGCTTCTCATACATTGATCCGACCTAGTTAAGATCCCCTATACACAGCCAAGGATAATTCATTTATTTAGCCATAGAAACAAGATAATCCCAAAAAATAGATCTTTCCCTTCTAGAAGGTGGGGCATAAATGAAGGAAGATGCCCACGTTATACTGCCATTTTGGGATACCACACATCGGATAATATTTTTAGACTGGCAACGGACATCCAACTGAATATCATCTACCGACCACAGGGCCAACCCCCCCGACAAGCCATCCGGGTCAACATAACATTTATTAGCAAAGTGTAAACTTCGCCGGAGTCGTTCTAACTTAGCCACTTTATTTTTTGTCTCTATTAAGAACTCTATCAAGGGACGATGGGTTGCACACAACCCTCGCAGGATTTGGACTGTCAGGGATGTCCCAACCCCTGACAGTTCCAGCTTATAATCAGCATGAACCTTGTGGCTGATTGGGGCTAGCCACCACAACCCATACATCAGGAGCATCAACCTCAGAAGTAGGGCAAGTACATGGAACCTGGAAACAGCAGTCATCTATAACTAGTAACACTTGCACTTGGCCTTCAATCTTAGTTGTTACCTCAACGATTTGATCCAAATCGGAGATTTCAACATTGAATAACCCTACTTTCTTGGTCTCCCCACCCTACGACTAGCACATTTAGCCTTGCGCTTCCCATTGACCCTACCATCTGTTGCCCTAATAGAAAAGTTGAGGCCTATATCCCCAGGGTTTGGTTCACCCCCTTTCAACAGCTTAACTTTACGTTGAAGGTGAGACTCCTCTACACTGGCTTTCTTTTTAACGTCAAACCATTGAATAATTTTGCCATCTCGCATTGTCAAACATCTGCTCCAACTGCCTCTTCGGATACAGGCTAGGCCCAGATGTAATATCTTTAGTAAAAATAGGTCTAACCGAAAGTGGGCCCTCATTTGGGCTTATTTACTCAATCCCCAGAGAGGGCTCAGATAGACTTAGTAAAGAGGGCCCATCGTCCTTCAAATATGGAGAAGAATCACCCATTTCCGTAACAAAATACATTGGACTGGGCATCACCCCACAAACTCCCAACCTAAACTCAGGTCCAAACAAAGGTTGGCCCACTGCACCACTCAATATGCCCTCAAGCCCCTTACCTCCCTGGTCATTTGGTCCACTATACGACTGCAGCTTGGATGCGACCATCACTCCCCCATCCCTTGAAGATTCTAGAACCTCATTAGGAATTTGCACCTCTTTCCTTTCAGCTGTCTCAAATTCTGCAGGTCCACCACCCATGACCTCCTTTCGTACCCCTTGTACAAGCATGTCTGAGGCCAGTGCAACACTACTTCTCTCAACCTCCCCACATGCCTTGTCTAAACGCGCTGCCACTACCTCATCCCCTATCGTCTGCACCTGCCGAATTACCTCTTTTACCCTTTGTTCTGCCTTATCCACCATTCGTTGATAATGTTCTACCGGCAAACTAGCGCTTCTTGCAATGTTGATCTTCATGTGTGGCCCATAACTAGACGCCTTTCATTTTTCTCTTGTCATAAACTTGCAGGAGGCATTATCATAACTAATCTGTCCACAATCATAACAAAATTCTGATAACTTCTTATATGTATAGAAGACTTTAAGACCATCTATAGTTGGAGAAGGAACGTCCCTACGGTGAAGAACAAAGCCTTGGGGTAATGGCTTAGTGTAGACACCCTATTTTTGACCGCCCCTAAGACTTGGCCATCAGGTTGATCACTCAATGATGAAAAGTTATGTTGTACAATTGTTCAAGTTCTTCAGCAAAAGGCTTTGATTTTTAAGCTTTTGATCCCAACCTTATGTTCCATTTTGACCAAAACTATTTTAACCAAAATTATTTTAGGCCTTAAAACTCTCTTTTACAAAATATTTTTTCAAATGTTTCTATGATATTTCGAGGCCCGCATTTCGTTTAAAATATTACACTTTTCGGTAAACCGAGCAAGGACAAAGTGGAAATAAATGGAAGGGAAGTGAACTCTTTGAAAAATATTTGAAAACATCTTATTTTTAGGTTTGGAGTTAAAGGAAATAGGAGATGAGGGAAGAAAACTAGTTTAGGAAAAGTTGGGTATCAAACTGTTAAGAAAGAAATGAACAGGCTTCACTAAATTAGGCCTATCTCTCGGACCACTTAGAATTTAGATGTGAGGCCACCACCATTGGCAATTAGACTTATGGGGCTTCAATTTAGGCTCAAGAATCACCTAAAATCAAGTCCAGATGAGGGAGATATGCCCGTTTGAAGTTGGGCTTAAAACCAGATTTTTCTTGCAAAGCAGCTAGCTGGCCACTAAAGGTGGCCAGCCGGCAATTTGATGAGAAATTTGGCCATTTAGAGTAGATTGGTCGGCCAGGTGTCCCCATAGGCCAATTGTAGTGGCCGGCTGTCCCCCACATGGCCGACTAGCCAGGTGTTCCAATAAAATAGATATTTGTTGCCAGTTGTCCTCCCATGTGCATGTACTACACCAGCTAGCTCAATATAAATATTTCTGATTGAAGCACCTATTTTTCTATATATAGATGACCACCCCTCTTGAAATTAAGTTAGAAAAAATTCCTAAAGGACCAAAACTTGCAAAACACTCTTCCTCTCTATCTTGCAACCTACACACTCTCTCTCTACGGTTCCTAAACCAAAAATTTAGCTCTTCTTGTTGAGGTTCTTGAGCTCAAATCTCAGCCCTTGAGAGTGAGAACTTGTTGGTTTGTCAACAAAGAAGCTACCTCTCTTCAAGAGGTATAACTTCTAGCTTCTTTACACTACTTCTTCCCTATCTTTACTTGCTGTTTTTACACTGTTTTTCCACTATTTTTATGGGCAGAAACGTGTGGCTTAAAGCTATCCAAGGTAGAAGGGTTAATCGCCCTTCCTTGAACCTTATTTTCCAAACTTTTTCCCTTGTGTTTCCCATCCATTTTCCAACTTTTTTCTACTGTTTTTCAAAGTTTTTCAGAGGCTAAAAATGTAGTTTTGAAGTCCCAAAAAGTGGAGGGGTTTGCCACCTCTCCTTAAGCTTATTTACTAGCTTAATTTCTCCATTGTTTTTTCTTACTTTTTTCTAGCTTTTCCATGATAATTCTAGCACTGTTTTAGCTATTTTTAGGACTGTTTTAGGGTGTTTATTTCATTTATGCTTTGTATAGTATACTTGTAGTGTTGTAGTCCTCATAGGTTTCGTGGTTTAAGCCTTAGACACACACCTATTTGAGTTGATGGCTTTTATTTTATGCTTTACATACATTTTCTCACACTTTTTCTAATCACCTCTGCAACCTCCCTCATTTCTTCGTTTTCTTTGTTTGAAAGTCATTTCACACAAGTATTGTTTAAGCTTGAGAAAATGACCCTTCCATGCTTAATGGTTTAATATCTTCGGAGGTTCATTACCAAGGCATTACATCTCTCTCATGCCAAAAACAACTTCTTGTTTTACAGTTCTCTCCTTTTAGTGGACTTAATTCTCATTTTTAGACTAAAATGACTAAATAATGGAAAGGTAATTAAAAAAGAAATCAATGCGACTAAAATGGTATAAGATAATAAAATGGTTTGGGTTCAATCGAACGTTAATTAAACCCATTGAGTCTTGAATCATTTATCATTTCATACTCTTAAGTGATGATAATGGTTCAAGATTCAAGTTCTACAACTTCCCATGATCAATTCCATGATAGGGAGGAGGTTTTGTTGGTCTTTCATTATCATTCATTGAGCTTTTGTCCCATCGATCCATAGATCATCATGCAACAACCTTGCAATCATTGATGATTTGTGGTCCGATTCTACTCCTCCCTTGATCAATTTCATGATAGGGAGAGGCAGAGAGGATAAACATCCCCTGGAAACACTTTATTTTTGCTCTATTTCCATTCTGTTGCAGTAGGGTAGTAGCAAACAATAGTGGCCGCCCCGCCACCCTATCATCTGGCCGACCACTTTTCTTGGCCAGCCGACTACTTCATTGTGACCAAGCAGTGCCATTTTTATGGCAAAACAAAGCAGAAGCTGGGGCAAAAATAGATTTATTTTCTGACTGCGAATAAAACACTTCAAATAGCAAAACAGAGGCTTTTCCAGGCGGCTGTTTATTTTTCGATTGCACGTGTGAATTGCTCTTGGATTAAATTAATTAGCATATTGTAATCCTTTGAATTTGTAATAGCTAATTACTTAGTTTGTGTTGTAATTAAGTAAGTAGATTTGTTCAATTTGTAATAATTAGTTAAAATAGCTAGTTAAATTTCGGTGTTGTAATAATTAATTAAGTAGGACATTCATTCGGACCCTCTTGTGCAAGGGCAAATATGTAAAAATATGTGTATATCTTCAAACCCCCATTTCTTTCTCCCTTTTATTTCCCCGCTTATAATGGTAGCATCATGTATTACATTTTCATGTCATTACCATGACTTGTATCCATTTTTGTATGCATTAGGTTCGATTCATCATTCTAGCCTCGTTATTATTTCCCACTTAATTAAATACATGTGCTATCGTATGCTTTGAGTTGAGACATATGCCAAGCTAAGTAAATCGAATCTATTAGTTACATTTTGTATGTGTTGCACTAGTCATGTTACACATTTAGGACCATGCATTATTCTAATTATTTTGTCTTCTTTTGGCTCACCTCTGAGTACTAGGTGAGCACTCATTGCTTTAACATGTTACATATTGCATGCGTGCGATTGTTGTCATATCAAGCATAAATACCATGAGGCTAAGTGCTTAGGTGATATACATGTTTTAATGCCTGTAGATGAAGGCTAATTGCTTAAATTGAGATGATTTGATTAATGTGTATATGAGCCCACTTTTTCAAATGACGCATTCACAAACTCTTTCAAACTAAACATAAAATCAAAATGTTCCAAATTGAGCAAACTAATCTATACTTTGTGCATCACATAGTAAAGATAGTATAATAACTAGAACAAGAGCATATACTGTACATAAAAATCACATGATTAGTAGAAGCCGATCTTTGATCGGGTGAGTGGGGTGCTCAATTCATGACCTTCCCCTCTCATACTTAAGTTCCCGAGCCGAGATACTTTGGTGATAACAGACACATGGCCTTTGGTATGAGTCACGGGTTTCCTAAATTTTTCCAAAAATATTTAGGTGGCGACTCTATAATCTAGCAAAGCAGTCCATTTTTGGCTTGATTTTTCAAAAGGTTTGCCAGATTTGGACTCATTTATGTTTATCTATTTCACATTGCACTTGTGAAAACAGATTCAAAACCACAGGAGTCCGAAGTATAGGGCTATCTATAGACGTGCCCGAACGCCCCGGGAGGATGACTCCCCCCGTTCTGTTCGCTTGTGGGTCTACTACAGTTCAGGACTCAAATTGTCACAGTTCTAAATCTGAACCAAAGAGTCCAAATCCGGCAAATCGTTTTGAGAAAATAGAATTTTTTGAAAGAAGTGCCAAACATGGACTGCTTTGCCAGATACAGAGTCGCCACCTAAATATTTTTAAATGGGGGAATTTAGGAAATCCTGACTCGTTTGCCTAAGGCCACGTGTCCGTCATCACCAAAGTTACCTCAGCTCAGGAACTTGGGTACGATTGGGGAAGGTCAGCTATGAGCACCCCCTCTCGCCCGATCCGAAGATCGGCCTCTACTAACCATGATATCTTGTTTTTGAAGACACATGCGTTCTTATTCCGATTAATTAGCTAGAATTACTATGTAATACGCACAGCAAAACAAGTATAGACTAGATCGCCTAATTTGGAACAAAGCATTGTATATCCATTTGTTAGGAAAACGCTTTGAGATTTGCTACTCGCAAGTAGGCTAAAACACGGATTTCAGCAAGTTGTTCCAACTTAAACAATCCAACCTTCACCCACAGGCATTCAGGCAATTTAAATCACATAAGCATCTAGCCACATGGTAAGCATGCTGTCATGTTAACATTCACACTCATGCGGGATGCTAAAGCATAAATACTTACATCGTACTCTGAGCCAAAACAAAGAACATGTTAGCAATCATGCATGATCCAAGTCCATGTTAAGTGGCTAATGCAACACATACAGAATGTCACTAGAATAGGCTCGGCTAATCCTAGGATGACATGTGGAATGCACAGATAACATGTATTCAAGTTAGATTTGAAATACTATGCAGTTAGCATGATGCGCCGAGCCCGGTGCATGCAATACTGATGAATAATGCACGCATGCATAGCATAAGGATGCTAAATTAAACATGTCCTAATACTAACCATCAAAGCAGGTAAGTAAAAGGGAGAAAGAAGTGGGGGTTGGAAGACATGCACACACGCACCCACACTTATTACAAATTTGCCCTCGCTCGGAGGGACCGAAAGAATAATACAATTAATTAACCTACAAGCTAATTAAATATTACAGACCAATTAAACTAGTTAACAAATTAACTAATCTAATAAAACAGTAAACAGCCTCGGGAAGAGGGCCCAATGCAATGCGTGTTCGGCTCCGCTCGGAAAGCCACTGCCATGCACAAGTTGCTCTGCTTTGACTGTTATCCTCTTCTGAAGACTGCACAAGTCCCAGGGTTGCTTCTCTAAATGCTGTGGAACACCACCGGCTAATGGAATTGGTCACCGGCCAAAGGCAATGATCACCGGCCACTTGTTTAAGCTATCGGCCATTGATGGATGGCCGGTCGGCACTAGAGATGGCCGGCCGGCCAAAGCTTCCTGCAGAATCTGTTTTTGACAGCAGCAGAGGGCAAAACATAGCATGGCAATGCATTTCAAGCAATGTATGCACCAACCACACTCCTTATCATATTTGTGACTCAAAGGAGGATGGGTCTCGATTCTCGGACCACTAATCGCGCATTTCAATGCGTGATGGCCCAAGAAACCAAGTATGCATTTTGCTATGGAATGCAATGCACATAATCAAACAAAGGGGCTCAACCTCTATCATACTCAACTCAAGAGGTGAAGCATACATAGAAATGGAATGCAACCTAGACATGGAGGCTAAGTATGCAAAATGAGCATGCAAGGCATATGACAACTATGCTAGTGGCGAACATGCAACAACATGTAAAGTGGACTAAGCATAGGAACAATGCAAAGCAACTTAACCAATGAAATACATGCCAAATGCATCATGATTTCAAGCAAACAATAACATGTAATAGGCCAAGTATGCAACAATGCACAAGGCAAGCATGCTATAACACATGAAGGATGGACTTAAACTAATTTAGGCAGCCCTCAAACAAGCCTCAAACAGTGGCCATAAACTATGGAAATGGGGCCAAATGCACATACAAGCATGCATGCATACATGATCCAATTCCCAAGCATCAAAAGGCAACTTTTAAGCACACTTAAAAGAGATGATCATGGACATATGGCAAGCATACCAAACTCTGAAATTGCATAAAATAGAGGTGTCAAACCAACTAATTAAAGCAAGTAAAGCATGCTCATGACATCACACATTCAAGGCCTAGAAGCTAGAATGAAAAGAGACATTACAAAACATGTTGAGCATGACAAAAGCAACTGAAAACAGAGCTAAAGCACACTAAAACATACACAAAAGCTTCACAAAGCTTGGCCAAAATTATGCTAAAACAAGGGTCAACACTTAAAGCATGTTAAGGCCAAAACATGGCATTACAAGACAAGTATGCTAAGCATGCATGGTGTGTCTAAACCAACTAAAAACAGAGGTAATACATGGCAAAATACTACCAAATAACACTTAAGACATGGCCAACATGCACTTAAATTAGATGCTCACACATGAGGCAAAAATGGCCCTTTTCAAAGACAACAAGGAGAGGGGGTGGCCCTCTCCTTCTTAGGACCTCAAGGCACCATTCTCACCACTGAAATCCCTCAAGATTTTAGTGGTGAGGAGGCCCAAACACAATGGTCCTGGAACTCACCAAAAATGCACAAAAATGGAGCCTAACAAGGCTTAAGAGGGGTCAAACAACCTCAAAGCTCAAAACACTCTGAAACAACTATTTAGAGTAGGCAAAAACAAGACTTTTATATGTTATACACCAAGTCTAAAAACAGTTGCAAGGTAGTCAAAAAAGCTATGCAAAAATGGGGTAAAAAGAGTAAGAATGTTACCCTTGAAGACCCTCTTCACAAATGGTGGACCAGCTGCTTCTTTAAGCTCAAAACCACCCAAGAACACCAAGAACAGACCTCTGGCCCCTCAGCAACCAAGATAAGGTGTAATGGTGAGTGTTTGTGTGCAATAGTAAGGCTAAACACACACAAATACACAAGAGAGAGAGATATAGGAGATGGAGGATATGCAAACCCTAACCCTAAAACTCAAAGCTCTCTGAAAATGTTGTCTAACCTAAAAGAGGGAGAAGAGGCCTCCTCTTATAGAAGATTCAATCTTGTAAAGCTTCCAAGGCAAGCTAACAAGGTTGAAATCCCTTCATACACGTGTATGGAGGGGAGCAAAGGGGGGTGCCAGCTATCACAGCTAGCACAAAAATATCTGCAAAAGCAGATGAACAGTGGTCGGCCGGCTAAAAATGCAACTTGAACAAAAAAGATGGCCGGTCGACCATCTAGAGTGCCGGTCGGCCAAACATTTGGCCGGTGGCAACAAAACATAGCCGGTGGCCTCAAGCCATGGCCGGTGGGTGTCAGGGGATGGTCAACAAGCCCTGCCCTGCCCCTCAAAGGAAAAACACAAGTGTTTGGTGCAAAACCAGACACAAAACAGTCGAGTCGAGAGATCCTGAGGCAAGGCGCGTAGCCGAGACCTCCGGGGACTCAAAACGAACACAAACATGGATGATCACTGAGTGTTCAAACGATGACGTCCAAGTCTTGAGGACGGTCAAAAATGGGGTGTCTACAGTTGCCCCTCTTTGACAGAACTCGAAAGTCATAAGAATGACGGGAGTGAGTGTCAAAGCCCAGAGACGACCCATTTTTGACAAGGCCGAAGACTTAGACAAACATGCAAGACAATAAAGATATGTGCCCGAAGGCAGGGGCAAAATGCAACTGACAATGCAAGAAGCCGAACATAACTTATGATCATGCAAAGAAAGCTGTAACGAAGCATAACATGCGACAGTTTTAAGCAATCAAACACAAATCCAACTACACTACAATGCAAAAAGGATGTAAGAGAATTATGCAATTCTCGATACGTCTCACTCGGAGGATACAATACCAGTCTGGTTCGTCTGGTTGCACCAGCTTCAAATGAACCGTATATACAATATCGTGCCTGCAAAAAAAATCAACTTAATAGGTACGATATCGTTAGCAACATGCATAACATGCAAAATGAATGCAAAATGATATGTAATATATACAAAACTATGTATAATAATGCAAAAGAAAATGTAATGCAATTGAATCATGATCAAATCATGAGCGGTTCAAAACCACACAAATGTCAAATAAATTGATGGAGACGCAAAGTCCGTCTACCATAGAAAAGGTGCCGCAACCCTCAAACCAACATACCAGCGTGGAATAGGCGCGTACACATGCAGAACTATGAGTAATGTAGACGGACACAAGAACAAGTAATTGGGTGGAATGACATAAGTGGGGAAATAACCCGCTAACGAAAGAACAATGATCCTAATGCTGGATGCAAAAATTACACTACAATGTAATATATACAATGGATATGGCATGCAGCCAAACCAAATCTTGCCTAGGAAAGGCATGGACACACACAAACCGCGTCTAACATAGAACGGTCATGCAGAACTATGAGTGTATAGACGTGAAAAGTATGGGCACATACCAGACCAAGCTCAACATGGAAAGGCGCAAGCCATAGATGGAGGTGATGCAATGAATGCACGCAAACTACAATGCAATATATGCAATATGCAATGGAATGGATACAGTGGATTAAGGCCTACGGCCAAACCGTATCTTGCCTAGGAAAGGTATGGACACAAACAAATCACGTCTAACATAGAACGGTCATACAGAACTATGAGTGTATAGACGTGAAAAGTATGGGCACATACCAGACCAAGCTCAACAAGGAAAGGCACATACCCTAGATGGAGGTGATACAATGAATGCATGCAAGCTACAATGCAATATCTACAATATGCAATGGAATGGATACAGTGGATTAAGGCCTACGGCCAAACCGTATCTTGCCTAGGAAAGGCATGGACACAAACAAACCATGTCTAACATAGAACGGTCATACAGAACTATGAGTGTATAGACGTGAAAAGTATGGGCACATACCAGACCAAGCTCAACAAGGAAAGGCGCAAACCCTAGATGGAAGTGATGCAATGAATGCATGCAAGCTACAATGCAATATCTACAATATGCAATGGAATGGATATATTTACAGTGAAATGCATGACATATGCAATATATACAATGAAATGCATGACATGCACTATATACAATGTAATGCATGACATTTGCATGTGTTTTTTTGTTGTTTTTTGAAATGCAAATGATGCATGTTGTTTTTTGTAATGCAAATGATGCATGTTTTTTTTTTCGTTTTTTTTTTTTTTTTTTTTGAAATGCAAATGATGCATGTTGTCTGGAATGCGTGACAACGCAAGTTGCTTTGAAATGCATGAAAATACATGACTTTGAAATGCGCGACAACGCGCGGCGTAAGATGCATGACAATGCATGAACTTTGTTGTTGTTTTTTGAATGCATGAAAATGCATGATTTCGAGAATGCGCGACAATGCGCGGCTCTTGAGATGCATGACAATACATGCGAACTCAAATGCGCAACGACACGCGTCGCTTGAGATGCATGACAATGCATATGAACAGTATTCACATCAATGCAAGTTGTGCGTGTTATGACGTGTGTATACATGCATGACAATGCAAGGGATGACGTGTGCTACAACATATGTAGATATGCAAGCACCAACCCAGCGTGTTTAACGTCTTGCCAGACCGTGCGTGTTTAAGGTCTCGCCAGACTGTGAAATGCATAACAATGCAAGTAAGATAATGCAAATGAAAGGTGCATATCAATGTGAATAAAATGACGCATAACGAATGCGCGTTCACGACAAAGTATTGTAACGTAACTCGTGCGGGGCAACTTTCGAATCTCTCAGGAGACAAAAGGATACAAAAAGGATATGCCGCGCACATATTCAAGTGCTACGCACAGAAGACACTGTCTGAGGTCGAAATGGAGACCGGTTGAGCTTCGGAAATGCACTTTCCTTGTACTGTCTTGAGCAATGAAGGCCCCAAACTATACATCTGACCTAAACAAGGTTGTAGGAGGCTCACCGGCCATAAGGGGAGGTCACCGGCCATCCACCGGCCAACAAAACATTCCACCGGCCAAATATTTGGCCGGCCGGCCAAAAATGTGGCCGACCGGCCAAACATGCCTGAATCGGGGTAGTTTGGTCTTTTGGCCTTGGGTCTTTTAAAATAGGGTTTCAAACCCTATTTTTCTTACTTTCTCTTGGCCGAAAATCCCCCCTCCCTCTCTCTAGAGTATTTCCCGAGCCTCTATTCTCCGTTTTCCTTTATTTTCGCGCCCCTTTCGACGTTTGATTCGCGAAGTTCTTCGCGCTTCGAACATTTTCATCCGAACGAAACTTCGTTTCGGTGCCTCCTCTTCGATTTCCGCCTTTTGGGGTTTGTTTCCCCCAAGTTTTTCTTGATTTTCATGCCTTTTCCACCCTTCGACTTTTCTGGCCATTTTCCGCCCTCTTGGAGTTGACTTTCCGTTGACTTTTCGCTTTCTCACCCGGTTTTCACTTTCCCGGTCATTTTCACACCACTTTTGACATGGCGGATGATATTCCACGGGGCAGGACTCCCCCGGATCATGAGATGGACCCAGAGGCCGAGCTCCTCCCCTTGAGCGTCCGCCCGTTCGACCCGGCGACCTACCGGCCGGCGATCCACGTGCTACCTCCTGACGGTCTTCGCCAGTTCAAGAGTTTCGATAGGGGCGTGCCACTGGAGCTTCTCCTGCGCGAGCCGACGTCTCATCTGTCTTTCGGCGCTTCCGAGGTATATTCTTCCCTCTGTTTTCCGCAATGTAGAACATTTTAACTGCCATAGTTGATTCTGTTCTTTAACTGCTTAGCTCAGATACACTGATACATTACACACTGTAATTCATCTGTGAACACACTGATACCCGATACTAGTTTGAACTTGAAAATGTTCACATACACTGCATCTGTACTGGACCACTCGGAAACACTGACACATCACATGTTGTAGTTCACTGTAAGCACACCGGCACCCGATGTTTGTTTGAACTTGAACGCGTGCACACACGGTGTATCATTACCAATTCTGAATGCTTTTCAAAACTGTACATTTTATATTGCTTCACGACTGTTTTGTTTTTGAATACAGGGAAATTCCCATGCCTTCCGGGGGTATGGGAATATTGCCGCCAGAGACTGGTACATAGAGCTGCCCGATGCGGTCCGTCACATCATGGACCAGGCCGGGTTCGGCGCATTCTGCAGGGGACTCTCGCGCCTCACTACGAGCAGACCTCTCATTGCTGCTCTAGTGGAGAGGTGGTGGGACACCACCGACTCCTTCCACTTCTCTGCTACGGGAGATATGACGATGACTCCCTATGACTTCTCGATGCTCACCGGCATCGGGGTAGAGGGTGATCCGATCCCCTTTGACACTGACATGGACGAGTACGAGGCCGCTCAGATTTACCTGCTCGGCGAGGTGCCGCCTCTCGCGCGTTCCGGCTTCGTCAGATATTCGTGGTTCGAGGTCCAGTTCAGGGTTCAGCCAGCCTTGACCGAGGAGGCTCTGATGACCCAGGAGAAGGTGGAGCGGTACGCGCGCGGCTTCCTCATGTTTCTGCTGGGGACAACTATTTTCGCCGATCGGGCGAACACCGTGCCCCTCTGTCTGCTCAGCGCTCTTGTGGACGTCACCAGGATCTTGCGCTATGACTGGGGTGGCGCTGCCTTGGCCACTCTATACGGATACATGAGCTCAGCCTCCCGTTGCAGCGGACAGTTGCTCGGGGGTTACTGGCGAGCTTGGGAGGTACATTTTCTTTTCTGCTTTTCATTTCTGCTCTACATTATCTGTAATCTGTACACTGCACACACTGTGATCTGCTTCACGCTGACTGTATACTGCACACACTGTACACTCTGCACAATACACGGTTCTGCAATTTCTGCTTTATTCTGTATTCTGCTTTATCTGATAAGCATACTGATATTTGCTCTGCAGTTATGGGTCTACGCCTACTTTTTGAGACTCGCCCCAGTGCCAAACGTGGAGACTCCTCTTGGCGTGCCATTCTCTCGCTGCTTCGATGTGAGATGTGTGTGGAGGGCTCGGGAGACGTTCATCTTCTTTCACCGCTACTTCGACACCATCACCCCCGCAGAGGTATGTTCAACTTGCAGTTCCTTTAAGCTTCGCTTTACACTGTATTTTCAATGACAGTAGATAACAAACTGTATTTTATTTTCAGATCACCTGGAAGCCTTGGGCTCCATTGCCAGCTGAGATTCGGGCGCGGTTTGTCAGTGCTGAGGAGACTGCTCGCTTTAGGATTTTGCTGGAGGGCCCGGTCTGTCGGGCTTGGTACCTAGGTGAGCGTTTCCTACGCCAGACCCTAGGTTTACCAGAGCAAATAGTCCCGGTTCACCCTCCTGAGCATATGAGGGACACCGAGAGGTTCACTTCTGAGCAGATGGCCGACTACACGATTGGCTGGGATGCGATCCACTTTAGAGGCATAGGCGACTACTCAGAGTACGTCTGGACCTTCATTATGCGGCCTCTGAGCGGTGGCCGTCGAGTTGAGCGAGAGAGGCCCGCGGCGCCGGCGGCTAGGGCAGGAGCAGGAGTGCGAGCACCGAAGGTGGCTCGAGTCCATGGCAGGAGTGGAGTTCAGAGAGGGCGGGGGGCTAGTTGGCCAGCACTGCCCACTACGATGACATGCCGAGGACAGGGTGGGGAGACTTATCAGATCCCCATTGCTCCCCCTCCGGCTGATCATGAGTTAGTCGGGTTCTACGACTTGCCTCCGGTATGTACTACTTCATCTTACATCTTGCATTATTATTTCACTTCAGTTTATCTGATATTCCGCGAAATACTGATGCATCTAATACTTTTGCAGGCTTCCTCCGAGTACACCCGCCAGTCCCTGGAGCTGACTGCCTCTGTGATGGGGATGTTCCAGCGGAGTCTCGATCTTCTGGCTATCTATGGCATTCCGGTATGTTCTTCAACCGCAGTCTTAAACTCTACACAATCTGATGCATCATACTGTCAACACAACACCCGGTATACAGCCCTCACGGCATCTGATATACTGCAGCCCACAGACTGTTCACAGCATTACTCACGACATTCATACACTGCACGCAAACACTGTATTCTATACTGATACACTGCTCACAGCATTCACACACTGTACTCATACACTGCATTCTGTACTGATACCTGCTCGTAGTATACTGATGCGTTTGCCTTTTGTACTTTTCAGCCTTCCTTCCAGATCCCTACTGTGGGAGGTGCTCCAGCTGGACCTTCTGTTCCTAGCGGAGGAGATGGCAGAGTATATACCCCCGCACCAAGGCGGGGTGCACCCATGTTGGGAGTAGCTCACAGGCACCCGTCCCTGATGATGATGATGAGTCCGAGGCTGAAGCAGAGGCGGAGGCAGAGTCGTCCGAGGAGGAGACCGGAGACGGCTCGGGCTCAGACTCAGATGACGATGCTGATGACGATGCTCCTGGACCTTCATCTAGGAAGAGGACGAGGACGGACCCCTAGACCCGAGGCCTTTTGACATTGATCCAGATTTTTGCTGTTTTTCTTCTTTTTTTTGTACTTTTTCTTTTTGCTGGTAGCTAGAGTACCTTGTACTGCCGCAGGCAGGTTTTTGTTTCCAAAGCTTTGTACTTGAAAAAGATAATGAAATGAAACAAATTTTTTATCTGAAAAAGTGTTACATTTGTACATTTCATATATTACATCGCATTGCATCATATTACACCTCAATGTAAATGAGATTGCCCTTTTGTCTGAAAATCGAACACTTGTATTGTAATAATCAGATAACGAACCAGCCAACAGCGAAATAACCCATACAAACCACTGCTCAGTCTGAACATTCGGCCCATACTCTACTGGGGATTAATCTACATACAGGCCATTCTGTTTATTTTGCACACGGCGGATCCCGAACAAACAGTCCAATCTGTCAAGACGGACTACAAAGGTTGAATCTGCTGAATCTGAAACACACTCGGATGCCCCAAATTTTCCCCTTCTTCTTTTGCTTCGCATAAATGTGGAGAATGGCACAGCACTCTGAGCATAGACGATTAAAATTTGAAAATGAAGAAGGGTTTTTCAGACCGGAGTATTGAGCCTACAACTGAACACAGCGAAAAAGACTCAAACAAAAGGTACACGACCTAATCACAACAAGACACGCTCGGAAAAGACTCAAAACAAAAGTTGAGGTAAACAAAACAAAAGACACGACACACGGACGTGTTTACAAAAACGAGAGACCTCAGATCTCGAGGAGCCAGTTCCTCCGGGTATGTTTCCCACCCTTTCTTATTTGTGATTCTCACATCACTCGGCCCTTAGGCTCGGTTTTTCTCTCAAAACCCTTTTCCTCACTTTTTCTCTCATCGTACATCTCTCTATTCTTTATTTTCTCATTTTGTATCCCTCCCCTGGGTGTTGATGGCTAAATGGAAATTGTGGGTTCATGCCCAAGACTATTAGCTCGCGGCTAGTTCTTTCGGCGACGTTTAGTCGATGTTCCGGATGGGGAATGGAGTATCTTGATTCATTCCGATTTGTGCTTCGCACTTGGCCTGATACCTCGTTGCTTGAAGGGTGAGAGAGCTTTCAGCCCTTTACTGACAGCTTCAGTTGTGCCCTTTCTGGCAAGTATGCTGGCGACGAGGGAAAGACAGGAAGCCTGACTCAACTGTGCCCCTAGTTCATCATTTTGACCATTTTTGTTTTGGTTTTCTACTAAAACAGTTTTGACCAATATGAGAGTTAGATTAACATACTTGTTCGATTTTTGATTTGAAAATCATGCGAGTTAGGCTATGAGCACTGAAAATTTTCCTTTTTTTGGTCCAAACTATGGTCCAGTTTTGGAAAAGATGGAATAATTTTCGGGAAAATAGTCAACCTCAGTAAAAACTCTCAAAAACTATTTTTGCAAATGGCCACTGCTCGACCAACGCAAAATTTACCCTTGAGATGCGCAACCCCGAATCGGAGGCAATGGAAAATTGCCCCTTGCTTGAAGGAGCTGCACGGCAACGGAAAGTTGCCCCTGGTTTGAATGGAGACTCATGGCAACGGAAAGTTGCCCCTTGTCTGGATGAACACCGCAGCGTTTTGTAAACAGTCCTCATTAGTGATGATCACGACCGAACTCTCGGACACGGAGACGACGAAGATGGTCAGAACCAACATATGGACACAGTCACTTTGAGAGCGTTGGTGGCTGGACTTCAGGATGAAGTTGCCTACGTATCCCAAACATGGGAATCAAGCCTTACGTAGTTCCGGTGTCACAACCAAACTATCGGATTCAGAGAAGGCGAGGATGATCAAAACCATTACATGGACTGAGTCACTATGAAAGCGTTGGGGGCTGGACTTCGGAATGAAGTTGCCTACGTATCCCAGACATGGGAATCAAGCCTTACGTAGTTTCGGTTAAGGTACACTCGGGTATTTTAACCTTCACCTTTTTAGGCTCTAACTTTTGCCAAAGTGCCCGTTGCGGGTTTTCGACCTTGCGAGCTTCTATTTTTATTCTTTTTCATCAATTCTTTTTTCTTTTTTGTTTTTCATATTTTTCTTTTTGCATTTTCATCTTTTTTTCTTTTTTTTTTATATTTCATCTCTTTTTTTTTTTTTCTTTCTTGTATTCTTGTATTTTCTTCTTTTCTCTTTTTTTTGTACTCTTTTTTCTTTTTTTCTTTTTCTCTTGCTCTAACTTTTGCCTTGGTCGCCCTTCCGGGTTTTCGGCCCAGCGAGCCTCTCAAAGGGGAAAAGTGTAACAAGCCCATGTCAAATGGTTTTAGGGTTTTGAAGCCATCCATATCCAGTAGAGCGGCTGTTGTTATTGATTTGCAAAAGGATCCATCTCCGGCTCTTCAAGCACATCGGACATTTTTGCCCCTAGTTAAAGGGGTGCTTCTGTTCTAGCTTCGCAAGCTTCTGTTGATGACGTCTGGCCTCTTGATCTGACTTTGGTACCTCTTGTTCGAGGGCTGCTTCAAATCTAGCCACACAGGCCTCTCTTGATGATGCATTCAACGTTCTGAATGTGTTCAAGGTTTGGAAACAAATGGATTGAATCTTGAGGCTGAGAGCGATCCTAGGCTGCACAATCTCAAGAACGATTCCACACAGGTCTTCACAGGACTGCGCAAAACATTTTGTTTTTGAAAGTTTTTACGAAAGCGACAAATCGCTCGCACTGAAGATAGTGCGGAACCAATCTGGATCCGGCCAGGGTCTTTCTTAGTACTCACGCTAACAAGCATGATTTCATTCATTAAAGGCTCAGCATGCCTCTCTTTCTCTCAAATTGATCAAAATTTTGTAAAACCCGAGGAATTCCTTCCTCTTCGTTTTCATCACCACAGTGTTCAAAAACAGTTTTGAAAAAAACTTAGGTCAATACAATGAGTTTAGAGCACAGAAGAGTAAGTGGAATGTACTGCCGTTCCATTCAAATCCTCTGGCACAACTTAGCTCAAAAATAGCAATAAACACGGAAACATGATGGCCGCAGCTGTTTCATTCAGATTTCCTGGTTGCAACTGGCTCCACAGCAGAGACAGACTCAAAAGAAAACAAAAACGGTGCTCGAGGCAACAACCCCGGAATCACCTGACATTCTATACAGGGGGGACCGACTCGCTACAACAAGACAGACCCTTAAGCGAAAAGAACTGACTCAAGACGATGAGACAGACTCAAAACAAAACAAAGGCCTGACTCGACACCAAAGCCAGAAGTTACAAAACTAGCATTCGCGGATGCTCAAAAATGTGTGCCAGAAGCCACATCCAAAATACACCGAGGGTCGCCCGCAAGTGGTTCACTCCCCGATCACATACTCGTAGTATCTTCAAAATCTAACAACCCAGCAGTGACAGACTTTGCTGAGGTGGGTGGAAGGATAACCTCATTGTCGATCAAATCTTGCACTTCATGACGAAGGCGAAAACAGTTATCGGTAGCGTGACCGGTTTGCTGGTGGTACGCGCAGTACAAAGCAGCATCATGTGTGGGAGGGAGATTCTTTGGGAGAGGCCTAGGCTCGAGGGGTTTAAGGTGCCCCCTTTCGGCCAGGATCTGGAGTGCCTTAGACAACGGCATGTAGAGAGCGTGAAAGACTCTGCGCCCTCGGGGCAGATACTTTGAAGTCTGAGAATTTTTGCTAGACACACTAGCGAAGGGGTCGGCAGGCCCTGCCTTGACTTTCTGATCTTTTCCAGGTGCAGGGTTGAGAGTGGAAGGAACTGTTCTGGCATGACGGGGCCTATCCCGGTTTTCTACCTGGCTCGAACTGCCTTCGGCTAGAGTGGGGAAGGCATCATCCACAGTCTTGGTCACGACTGCGAACACCTGTTGCTTACTCATCCCCCCGGCTTTCAAAGCCTCGACTGCTCACAGCAGTTGTTCAATGGGATCAGCGTCTGCCTTTATTTTGTCCTTACCTCTGGCCTCAGCCTGATCGAGGGTTTGGGTTGATGTTGATACGTCATTGCCATAGCTGGAGGCAACCTCAGGTTGGCTAAGCTCGATCACAATTCGCCCCAATAACGGGGGCTCCTGTGGTACAAAATTCCTGGCATATGGTGCAGCTGGTGGCGAAGCTGACATTCCGTAAGCAAGATCCGCCACAGACCTCTGGAGGTCACCTATCATCCCCATCAATTCGAACGTAGTGGGCTCACGAGCCTGATACAACTGGGGGGTCCAGACCGGGTGCGCAACAGGCGACCTGGGCGGATGCGGTACATCAACATTGGCCTCACTTTGCAGGGTGATTCCTTGATCTAATGCAGCTGTCATAACCACAATCTCCTTCGAATTCTGCATCATCATAAGTCCGTTGTACTGAGCGGTGACTGACGGATCAGATATCTATCTTGCCTCAGCAAAGGGGAACACTGGCTATTCTGTATCACTTCTCTGAACTGAAAGAGGAAACATGCAACATTTCAGCCCAAACGGATCAAACACAGGCGTAGCCGAACAGCGGTACTCTACTACTGATTACTTTTCCTCAAAATCACTGCCCCAAAACACTGAATCAGATACCCACAGATATAACTGATTCTCACAAATACTGATACCGGTGCCCTCAGGCCTGATACTCAAACTTGCAAACTGATATGCGCGTTCCTATAGAGATACATTCTAAAAGCACATAGCAAGTAAAAGAGCCAAAACACCCCTATGTTGGGGTAGGGTTTCCCTGTCCTATTTTGTCAGGAGCTAGGGTTTCACTACGCGCGCAGCGGTTTCAAACAACCTATATCGGGTAAGCAACCTGTCCTAGCTTGGAATGGTCACTATGGATTTCGAATATACACTAGGTCGAATGGTCAAAAGGGTGCCCCGGTAAAACCGGGGTTTGTGTTCCCACTCTGGCAGAGCCCGTAACTGGCCAGCCTTATGGCATGCTTTGACAAAGTCAAGCCTCCGGCAAACCGCTCAGGAATAGCAGATGGCCAACACGGTGTCCTAGGCGCACCAATGCACATGCAATGCAAAGAAACACATAAGTGTAGTCAAAACAAGATATCACGAGTTCGAGTCAAGCTCTCTAAACTCCCCAGCAGAGTCGCCAGAAACTGTAGATGTCCCCGAACGCCCCGGGAGGATGACTCCCCCTGTTCTGTTCGCTTATGGGTCTACTACAGTTCAGGACTCAAATTGTCACGGTTCTAAATCTGAACCAAAGAGTCCAAATTCGGCAAATCGTTTTGAGAAAATAGATTTTTTTGAAAGAAGTGCCAAACATGGACTGCTTTGCCAGATACAGAGTCGCCACCTAAATATTTTTTAAATGGGGGAATTTAGGAAACCCTGACTCGTTTGCCTAAGGCCATGTGTCTGTTATCACCAAAGTTGCCTCGGCTCGGGAACTTGGGTACGATTGGGGAAGGTCAGCTATGAGCACCCCCTCTCGCCCGATCCGAAGATCGGCCTCTACTAACCATGATATCTTGTTTTTGAAGACACATGCGTTCTTATTCCGATTAATTAGCTAGAATTACTATGTGATGCGCACAGCAAAACAAGTATAGACTAGATCGCCTAATTTGGAACAAAGCATTACATATCCGTTTGTTTGGAAAACGCTTTGAGATTTGCTACTCGCAAGTAGGCTAAAACACGGATTTCAGCGAGTTGTTCCAACTCAAATAATCCAACCTTCACCTACAGGCATTCAGGCAATTTAAATCACATAAGCATCTAGCCACATGGTAAGCATGATGTCATGTTAACATTCACACTCATGCGGGATGCTAAAGCATAAATACTTACATCGTACTCCGAGCCAAAACAAAGAACATGTAAGCAATCATGCATGATCCAAGTCCATGTTAAGTGGCTAATGCAACACATACAGAATGTCACTAGAATAGGCTCAACTAATCCTAGGATGGCATGTGGAATGCACAGATAGCATGTATTCAAGTTAGATTTGAAATACTATGCAGTTAGCATGATGCGCCGAGCCCGGTGCACGCAATACTGATGAATGATGCACGCATGCATAGCATAAGGATGCTAAATTAAACATGTCCTAATACTAACCATCAAAGCAGGTAAGTAAAAGGGAGAAAGAAGTGGGGGTTGGAAGACATGCACACACGCACCCACACTTATTACAAATTTGCCCTCGCTCGGAGGGACCGAAAGAATAATACAATTAATTAACCTACAAGCTAATTAAATATTACAGACCACTTAAACTAGTTAACAAATTAACTAATCTAATAAAACAGTAAACAGCCTCGGGAAGAGGGCCCAATGCAATGCGTGTTCGGCTCCGCTTGGAAAGCCACTTCCATGCACAAGTTGCCTCTGCTTTGACTGTTATCCTCTTCTGCAGACTGCACAAGTCCCAGGGTTGCTTCTCTGAATGCTGTGGAACACCACCGGCTAATGGAATTGGTCACCGGCCAAAGGGAATGATCACCGGCCACTTGTTTAAGCTATCGGCCATTGATGGATGGCCGGTCGGCACTGGAGATGGCCGGCCGGCCAAAGCTTCCTGCAGAATTTGTTTTTGACAGCAGTAGAGGGCAAAACATAGCATGGAAATGCATTTCAAGCAATGTATGCACCAACCACACTCCTTATCATATTCGTGACTTAAAGGAGGATGGGTCTCGATTCTCGGACCACCAATCGCGCATTTCCATGCGTGATGGCCCAAGAAACCAAGTATGCATTTTGATATGGAATGCAATGCACATAATCAAACAAAGGGGCTCAACTCCTATCATACTCAACTCAAGAGGTGAAGCATGCATGCAAATGGAATGCAACCTAGACATGGAAGCTAAGTATGCAAAATGAGCATGCAAGGTATGTGACAACTATGCTAGTGGCGAACATGCAACAACATGTAAAGTGGACTAAGCATAGGAACAATGCAAAGCAACTTAACCAATGAAATACATGCCAAATGCATCATGATTTCAAGCAAGCAATAACATATAATAGGCCAAGTATGCAACAATGCACAAGGCAAGCATGCTATAACACATGAAGGATGGACTTAAACTAATTTAGGCAGCCCTCAAACAAGCCTAAAACAGTGGCCATAAACTATGGAAATGGGGCCAAATGCACATACAAGCATGCATACATACATGATCCAATTCCTAAGCATCAAAAGGCAACTTTTAAGCACACTTAAAAGAGATGATCATGGACATATGGCAAGCATACCAAACTCTGAAATTGCATAAAATAGAGGTGTCAAACCAACTAATTAAAGCAAGTAAAGCATGCTCATGACATCACACATTCAAGGCCCACAAGCTAGAATGCAAAGAGACATTACAAAACATGTTGAGCATGACGAAAGCAACTGAAAATAGAGCTAAAGCACACTAAAACATACACAAAAGCTTCACAAAGATTGGCCAAAATCATGCTAAAACAAGGGTCAACACTTAAAGCATGTTAAGGCCAAAACATGGCATTACAAGACAAGTATGCTAAGCATGCATGGTGTGTCTAAACCAACTAAAAACAGAGGTAATACATGGCAAAATACTACCAAATAACACTTAAGACATGGCCAACATGCACTTAAATTAGATGCTCACACATGAGGCAAAAATGGCCCTTTTCAAGGACAATAAGGAGAGGGGGTGGCCCTCTCCTTCTTAGGACCTCAAGGCACCATCCTCACCACTGAAATCCCTCAAGATTTCAGTGGTGAGGAGGCCCAAACACAATGGTCCCGGAGCTCACCAAAAATGCACAAAAATGGAGCCTAACAAGGCTTAAGAGGGGTCAAACAACCTCAAAGCTCAAAACACTCTTAAACAACTATTTAGAGTAGGCAAAAATAAGACTTTTATATGTTATACACCAAGTCTAAAAACATTTGCAAGGTAGTCAAAAAATCTATGCAAAAATGGGGTAAAAAGAGTAAGAATGTTACCCTTGAAGACCCTCTTCACAAATGGTGGACCAGCTACTTCTTTGAGCTCAAAACCACCCAAGAACAGACCTCTGGCCCCTCAGCAACCAAGATAAGGTGTAATGGTGGGTGTTTGTGTGCAATAGTAAGGCTAAACACACACAAATACACAAGAGAGAGAGAGATATAGGAGATGGAGGATATGCAAACCCTAACCCTAAAACTCAAAGCTCTCTGAAAATGTTGTCTAACCTAAAAGAGGGAGAAGAGGCCTCCTCTTATAGAAGATTCAATCTTGTAAAGCTTCCAAGGCAAGCTAACAAGGTTGAAATCCCTCCATACACGTGTATGGAGGGGAGCAAAGGTGGGTGCCAGCTATCACAGCTGGCACAAAAATATCTCTAAAAGCAGATGAACAATGGTCGGCCGGCCAAAAATGCAATTTGAACAAAAAAGATGGCCGGTCGACCATCTAGAGTGCCGATCGGCCAAACATTTGGCCGGTGGCAGCAAAACATAGCCGGTGGCCTCAAGCCATGGCCGGTGGGTGTCAGGGGATGGTCAACAAGCCCTGCCCTGCCCCTCAAAGGCAAAAACAAGTGTTTGGTTCAAAACCAGACACAAAACAGTTGAGTCGAGAGATCCTGAGGCAAGGCGCGTGGCCGAGACCTCCGGAAACTCAAAACGAACACAAATATGGATGATCACCGAGTGTTCAAACGGTGACGTCCAAGTCTTGAGGACGGTCAAAAATGGGGTGTCTACACTATCGTATCCGAAAAGAGCACAAAAAGCAAGCTACACTGAGTGACATCCACCTTCACCTTAATCCGAAGAAAGTTCCGGTATAACAGAAGTCCCTTCGTATGTGCCTCAACTCGCACCAACCTACCAATACAGTTCCCAATAATTTCTCCATGAGCTTTGGTTAACTTATCCATAGGTAACCCATGGACCTGAATCTAGAAAGGGCACCATCGAAACTCCATTTCACCAGCTGCTAAGCCCATCTGAAGAGGTTGAAGAACCAGAAGGTATCCCATTATCGACCAAGGTGCTTCAGAAAGAACCTTTCGACGATCCTCTGCATCAGAAAATTAGAAAAGAAAACTATTGTCACTCCAAGGCAAAATGCACACCTCGGCCCTAGTCCGCCAAACCCCGAGCAGAATATTAGACACTTCGAATCGGTTTAAAGCTTTCGGAGCTAAGATTTTCCCTACCAAACAAAGATCAGAGACATCCTTACACTCCCCAGAAACCTCTGGTAGGTCAAAACAATCCATACCGTAAACAGAAAGCTGAGGAACCCTTACCATAAAGAAACAGAACAACAAAACCCAAATCTCCCAGAGCTAGCTTAGAAGCACAAGAATCATGAAGGGACCTCTTGCCAAAGAAGGTTACAAGAATAAAGAAAAACCAACGGATAAATAACAGGGATAAACCCTAGAAACCTACCAAGAAGATATAGACGCTCTATGAGCGTCTATAGAGCGTCACTACGCCAAAATTGGGCTTTAGCGGCGGTTTTTTACTGCCGTTAAAGGATGTAAAACCGTTGTTAAAGCCTTTAACGGCGGTAATTTAGGACCGCCGTTTATACTTGTGTCGGAAAAGGTACAACCGTCGTAAAAGGGTAAATTACCGTTATTAAAAGTCGATCAAAACGGCAGTAATATAGGACCAAAAACGACGGTTCTTTATCGCCGTAAATAGGTCCAAATTTTTAAAAAAGTAATTCGCTCTTCTTGCACCCCCCAGGTCTCGAACCCTTGACCTCTAATCCACACATGCCAACCACTCCACCATAACCACTCTATATGAAATACATTCCCTAAATAAATATTTAAACATTACTTTTGCTTTATTGTAGATGGTCATGTTCAACCTCTGGCCGCGCATGGTCACCACTCGCCGGAGTTCCGCCGGAGCTCTGCCGGCAAAGACCGCCGTCATTAACGGCGGTAATGAGAGGGCTTTAGCGGCGGTTTCGTTACCGCCGTTAAAAGAGGGCTTTAGTGGCAGTTTTTTTAACGGCGGTTTCATTACCGCCGTTAAAGATACTTTAGCGGCAATTTTTTTAACGGCGGTAACGAAACCGCCGTTAAAGATACATTAACGGCGGTATTAACGGCGGTTTCATTACCGCCGTTAATAGTATCTTTAATGGCGGTAACGAAAATCGCCATTAAAAAAACCGCTGTTAATGCCCTGTTTTGGCGTAGTGCGTCTATATCTTCTTGGTAGGTTTCTAGGGTTTATCCATGTTCTTTATATGCAAAAATATAATCAAAATACAATAAGATACGTTGTGGTGCATCCATATCAAAATCTATCTACTAAAGTTAAACATCTAATTAAAATTGTGTTTTATGTTTTGTTCATAAAATAAAACACATTTAGAATGGAATCAATATAAAAAATTTTGGCATTGTCATTTTTAATGTACTTGTATAAGTAACTTGTGAAAAAATTGTCTTCCATTTTGATAATATTTATTGTGCAAAGTGTGCATAGAAATAAGTAAACTTGCAATTTACTTTCTGAAGCCGTTGGAATAAAATTTATTTATAACTATGCAAATAACTTTAATTTTGAAATATTTATAACCATCACTAGTATCTAAAGCAAAGTTAAGAACAAAAAACACCATCAAATTAAAAATAAAAATAAGAAGATAAAAAATTAAAGTAGAAGAAGATGAAGAAAAAACGACAATTGAGTTGAAGAGAAAACCGAGACAAACAAAAGAAGGAAAAAAACCAAAACAAAAGAAGAAGTAAAAAAAGGAATTAATAAAAAATAATTTGACATTGATAAAAATGTCTTATATTTTTTCTTATGCCACACAGACACTTGTTAAGAATACTATTGAATGAAAAGGTCTTGCTAACAAGTGTCCTTAGGACACAAGTAAAAGACAAAAAAAAATTGAATAGTACAATATATTTTTTACTCAATTCATTACACTTTCATAGAAATCAAACTCTCTCTCTCTCTCTCTAATCTCTCTTTTCGTCTCTCTTCGTTTCAACACTGGTACTTTTCTCACCACCATTACTGCAAACCCCAATCACAGATTAGTTCTATAAACATTGTTATCAAGTCACCATATTTTGATGCTCGCCAATCTTCTCTGTTGTTGCCACCTCCTCCTCTTTCGCTACATCATTTTCACCATTGTTCTCTCAAATCAAATATTCTTCGAAGTCATCTTCGATCTCATTTTCGCTCGTTTCTACAACTGGATTTGTAACAGTGGAGGTGTGAATCGCATATTTGCAAGGATTTGGAGTCAGATCTGGTTTTTCACTCACTCAAATCATTCAAACAATCAAAGCCTAGTTAAAACTCTATTTACATGGCTAGGGTTTCATCCAAACCTTAGAAAAGTGAGAACTAGCCACTCATAGAGAAATGGTAAAAGGTAGAGGATGAAGCCACCATGGAAGACAACCTTGAAGTTCCATGCTTTCTATTTGAAAACCCTAGCCTCCCTCTTTCTTTAGAAAATATTCGAACCCTTCTCCAACTTTTTCTCCTTTCTTTTATACTTTAGAGGCATAAGAAACAAGTTCAGAAAGTCACGCACGCAAATCAAGGCAAGTGCACATGTGGGAAATGTTGGCCACACATACGAAAATGTTTACTTTGCTTAAAAACTTTGCTTTCTGGCTCGTTTTGCACTTTTGGAGCAGCTAACTTGATTTAGATCAAATATTTGTGAAGTATACCAAGTTATATCAAGAAATAGGTTGAGGCATCTCAATTAACGACCTCAATGGTATACATTTCGGCTTCAATCACACCCCTCAACTTATAACTTGTTAGTCCTCGAGCAAGGAAACAATGTAAGATAAACAGAACAAAACAAAATCTATCTACATCCTCTTTCGTGGGAAATACGATTGCATTTAGCATATGCAACAAGTCTTTAAATCGCAAAATTACCCCCAAATGGACAATTTTGGTCTTGTGAGGGTTTCCAGAAATAATACCCATAAACATTCAATAAACAGTACACCTCATACCCAACATTTAAATCATTTGATCGTGCTACATTCCTTAATATCTCATACAAATCAATGAAAGACTTTCCACTTCATCTCATGGATTATTCAGCAATATGCATAGATCAATTAATATGAGCACATGAATCATCAAAAGGTATTTAGATTGAAAGTAATATTCGCACCTCGTGTGTAATGTGAAGCTTAATAATTAGTGAATTACCATAAAGTACCCAATCAAGTATTCTCAAAGCCACATAACACAATACCACCTTCAAAGTTATAAAAAGAAATTTTAGTTATTATATTATTATTATTATTATTATTATTATTATTATTATTATTATTATTATTTTAAAGAGGCTTCGCAATGTCTAGATTTCTTAAGCTTTCTAGTTAACTCATGTAGTAAGTGTTGGGTCAATGACTCCCAAACTAGATGCCTTTAGGGCACTAGGTGTGGAGACACCCCAACGGGCTTAATAACTCGAGTTAACAAGACTACAAATTCAAACTAGTCATCTTCTTCTTTTCATTTTTTGTGTGACCATGCAATGTCTAGGACTATTAAGTTTTCTGATTAACCCATGCAGCAAGTGTTAGGCCAATGACTCCCAAATCAGATAATTTTAGGGCACTGAATGTGAAGACACCCTAACAGGCTTAATATCTTGAGTTAAAGAGGCTACGAACCCAAACTAAAAAAAAAGTATCACTACCAATCAAATAGACTCTTGCCCCCCTCCCTTCTCCCCAACACACACACACACACACTCACATTAAGTTCATTATGCACACTAATAGTATATCGAACAATATTCTAAGATGTCATGAAAAATAGTATTTGTGGTGCAAAATTCCAAGTGTGCAGAGTGCTGATAATTCTCATATCTGAATCAGGTGAACCCCCCCTCCCTCATAAATATGCACTCTCCCCAACTAAAATGACATTGTCCTCAATGGTAAGCAAACAATTAAGTATAGTAAAGCAAAATTGAAATAAATGCAAAAAAAGGACTATCACCAGATTGTGTTATGCACAACATGTCCATATAAGCACCACAAATCCATACTTAACTACAAATAGACAAGATAGAAGGTGTAGGGCTCATGGGCCAGAGGCATCAGGGGGTGGTAAAAGAAAATGACAAAGAAGAGCTTGGAGCAATGTCTGAGTCTTGTAGACATCCTAACGAGATTGTGTCTGGTAGGCAGTGAAATCGATATAGAATGTGTTCATCTGATCCTGGTGAGCGTAAAAATTTGTCTATAAAGTTTGTACATGCTCACAATGTCGGTCGAAATCAGATCGAAATCCTATTAGTAGTTGTTAGTGGGCTTGGAGAGTCTGGTGGACATGCATTTGACTATCCAAAAATTCCTAGTACTGCTCTCTGGTCATGAACATAGGCTCCTTTTGGAGAGGCACTAGAGGGGTAGGAGGTGGAGGGTTATGCATGTGAACATCCTCCGTATCAGCTGGGGCATCGCCCTGTGGTGGAATTCGAGAAAGACTGTACTGCCATTCCCGCTTGCCGAACATCGAAAAGGTGGCGTTAGAATCCTTATTGGGGTCAATCTCAAAGCCTTGAAATTGATGGAGAATGAGTGTGAGTAGGTTAGCAACGGGGAGAGGCCAACTCGTGTTCTGTAGGGGTTGAAGAGTAACTGCTTCTGGGCAGAATTTGCACACGTGTCCCCAAATGATGTCAGAAAGATCAACCCAGAAGCCATACTGATACTGATCGAATGCTTGGATGAATCCCTTGCGACGTTCGGCCTTGTGCCCAAAGGGAACAACATTCTTGTGAAGAACAAAGTCAATGAACCGTAAGCGGGAAAGAAGCTTACTTTAGCGTAGGCATGTGTGGGAGTTGTCACTATGAGAGCCCGAGAAATACTCCTAAATGAGATGTACAATAGGAAGAGTATTCGCTATGTCCGAGAACGGGTACTTGGCATGGAACACATAAGGGCAAGCCAAAACTGCCACTATCATCGTAGAAGTTACCCAAACATCATGGCCATCAATTGTAGAGAACAAAGTAAAAAGGCTTTCTATTGGGTCCTCATGCATGTTCTGGTAGAAGAATCAGATCAAGCCAGGTAAGGTGGGAGCTGTGATATTGCAAAAACCCAAATGTTGGCGGTCTCCTAATTGCTGAACTACCCAGGAAGTGGCTGGGTCATTCCCATAGTTCTAAATCATAGTATTGGGTAACGTAACGATATCGATCGCGGAATATCTGTATCAGTAGTATCGATCAGTACGTATCGGGAATCGGGTATCGCAGCGGTAAAATTTTAAAAATCATTTCACAGGTTTTTTAGCTTTTTCTTTCCCGTATTGGTCCGAACCGGTGAGTATCAGCCTGTCGCGGCTTGTGTAACGATTATAAACCGATACGTACCGGGACTCGACCAATACGCCTGCGATTTTCAATCTCAACAGTATACCAGCATGTATCCGTCGCGGTGCCTTATTTTTCCGATACGTATTGGCCGATCCGTAGCGTATCGGCCGGTTTTTAGAACTATGGTCATTCCAAAAGTACTTAATATCAAACTTGGTAAGTTTATGGAGTGGCCAATGAGCCCACTTATCTCTGGTTTGGTCAATGGTGGTGGTGGCAATGGTGGTAGTGAGGGTGGCAATGGTTGTGCTGAAGATGAAAGTTTGGCTTTTTTGGAAGCCTGTAATGGTACACGTCAACTCATTTCCTGCACACATCAAAACCGTACACAAATAACACCTGTGAAACATAAGGACCAACCAAAATATAATTCAAAGCCCATGTCCCAACTAAGCCCCACAATTGAGAAGTTGCAATCATGCATTTTAATCCTCCATCATCCTTGTTTTTTGTTTTTTTTGAACAAATATTCACTATACTAATGTACAACAATTGAGTTAACTAAATTAAGTAAGCTCCAACGAATGATATACGACTATGACAACTACTAAGCAACCTCTTTTTTATTTTTTAAAGAAAAGAAATAAATAGTGAACTAAAATATAACCTAACTAAGTTAAATTAAGAGAAAATTATTGATAAATCCTATTTAGAAGTGTTTTAGCCCAAGAAGTCCATGAAGAATTTTTTAACCCATTTAGTCCCATGTATGTATAGTTTTATTCCATAAAGTCTTTTTTCTTGATTTATACTATTTTCTTGGACACTTATGCCCTTATATTTAATTTTGATACCCTTATAAATATTTTTTGAACGGTTAGCAATTTATGATGTGAACATTCATATTTTAAAATTGACATTGGTAGGAATGTAAAATTGGCCCGTGGACGGCCCGAAACCCGTCAGCGAGCCGGGGCGGGCCCGGCCCGTTGACAATGTGAATATTCACATTGATATGTTAACATTCACATTAATAGGAGTGTAAAATTGGCCCGCGTCCCGTGGCGGTGCGAAACCCGCCCGCAGTCCATGGGCGGCCCGGGGCGGGCCCGGTCCGAGCCGTTGACAATGTGAATATTCACGTTGACATGTTAACATTCACATTGATAAGAGTATAAAAATTGATCCGCGGCCCATGAGCGGCCAAAAGCCCTCCCGCGGCCCGGGGCGGACCCGGCCTGGCCCGGCCCGTTGACAATGTGAATATTCACATTGATAAGAGTATAAAATTGGCCAGCGTCCTGTGGGCGGCCACAAGCCTGCCCGTGGCCCGGGGCGGGCCCGACCCGGCCCGTTGACAATGTGAATATTCACATTGACATGTTAACATTCACATTGATAAGAGTGTAAAATTAGCCCGCGCCCCGTGGCTACCCGAAACCCGCCCACGGCCCGTGGGCGGGCCCGGCCCGTTGACAATGTGAATATTCACATTGACATGTTAATATTCACATTGATAAGAGTATAAAATTGGCCCGCGCCCCGTGGCTACCCAAAACCCGCCCACGGCCCGTGGGCAACCCGGGGCGGGCCCGGCCTGGCCTGTTGACAGTGTAAATATTCACATTGACATGTTAACATTCACATTGATAAGAGTATAAAATTAGCCCGCGCCCCATGGCTGCCCGAAACCCTCCCACGGCCCGTGGGCGGCCCGGGGCGGGCCCGACCCGGCCTGTTAACAATGTGAATATTCACATTGACATGTTAACATTCACATTGATAAGAGTATAAAATTTGCTCGCGGCCCATGGGCGGCCAAAAGCCCGCCCGCGGCACGGGGCAGGCCCGGCCCGGCCCATTGACAATGTGAATATTCACAATGACAATGTGAATATTCACATTAACATGTTAACATTCACATTGATAAGAGTGTAAAATTGGCCCGCAGCCCGTGAGCGGCCCGAAGCCCGACCGCAGCCCGAGGCGGGCTTGGCCCGACCCGTGACAATGTGAATATTCACATTGACATGTTAACATTAACATTGATAGGAGTGTAAAATTTGTCCGCTGCCCGAAGCTCGCCCTCGGCCCGGGGTAGGCCCGGCTCGGCCCATTGACAATGTGAATATTCACATTGACATGTTAACATGCACATTGATAGGAATGTAGAATTGGCCCGCGGCCCGTGGGCTACTCGAAACCCGCCCACGGCCCGGGGCAGGCTCGTTTGGGTCCGGGCCCGAGCATGTCCGAGACCCTAGGCTAGGGCCTAGGCCATCACTTTGAAGCCCGGCTCGGCCCATCGGCCCGCTTAAGGCTCATTCAAGGCTCGGTCCGAGGCCCAGGCCACCTGAGGCACAATGTCTTTTTTTGTGAAAAATAATAAAATTTTGGTAGAAAAAATTAAAAAGAATTAAAAAAAAAAATGGCCAGGCCCGCCCAAGCCCGGCCTAAGCTCGAGCCTAGGCCCAGGCCCACCGGCCCGACCCGAGGCTGTTGTCTTCGGGCCGCGGGCCAATTTTACACTCCTATCAATGTGAACATTAATATGTCAATGTGAATATTCACTTTGTCACGGGCCGGGCCGGGCCCGCCCCGGGCAGCGGGTGGGCTTCGGGCCTCCCACGGGCAGCGGGCAGGCTTCGGGCCTCCCACGGGCCGCGGGCTAATTTTACACTCCTATCAATGTGAATGTTAATATGTCAATGTGAATATTCACATTGTCCCGGGCCGCCACGGGCTTCGGGCCGCCCATGGGACGCGAGTCAATTTTACACTCTTATCAATGTGAATGTTAACATGTCAATGTGAATATTCACATTATCACGGGCCGGGCCGGGCCAGCCTCGGGCAGCGGGCGGGTTTCGGGCCTCCCACGGGCCGCTGGCTAATTTTACACTCTTATCAATGTGAATGTTAATATGTCAATGTGAATATTCACATTGTCACGGGCCAGGCCGGGCCGGGCTCGCCCCGGGCCGCCCACGGGCCGCGGGCCAATTTTACAGTCTTATCAATGTGAATGTTAATATGTCAATGTGAATATTTACATTGTCACGGGTCGGGCCGGGCTCGCCCCGGGCCGCCCATGGGCCGCGGGCCAATTTTACAGTCTTATGAATGTGAATGTTAATATGTCAATGTGAATATTCACATTGTCACGGGCCGGACCGGGCTCGCCCCGGGCCGCGGGCTAATTTTACACTCCTATCAATGTGAATGTTAACATGTCAATATGAATATTCACATTGTACATGGGCCGGGCCCCTACACATTGACGATATGAACATTCACATTAACGGTGTGAACATTCACATTAGGGGTATTTTGGTAATTATGTCACCCATAGGACTTATTGAAACATAAGAAAATAATATGAACTAAATAGAACATAAGTAGATACATTAGGGGTATTTTGGTAATTATGTCACCCATAGGACTTATTGAAACATAAGAAAATAATATGAACTAAATAGAACATAAGTAGATGAAAAGGATATTTTGGTCTTCTTATCTCAAATAGGACCCAATAGAATAGTCAAAAAGATTATGGGTTGAATGAAACATAAGTAATTAAAGATGGATTTATGAAAAAAGCTCCCTTAAATTAATAATAAACTAAGATTGAAAAAATATACACTACAAAAACTATTAAAAGAGAATAAAGTAAAATAAATTAAATTAAACAACTACTAACCTAAACTAAATTAAATAAACAAATATTAAACTAAAATTAATAGTCAACAGATAATAAACTAAACAAATAATACTATTAAAAGAGAATAAAGTAAAATAAACTAAATTAAGGTCAAGTTTGGCTATCCTAAATAAGTACACACTTTTTATCTTTTTATCTTTTTTCCATCACATCATCTCTCTAATTTTCTGCACATCTTTTCGTAAAAAGACAAAAAGTGCACTTATTTAGGTCATCACAAACAACCCCTTAGCTACTAAACTAAGCTAAAATAAATAAATAAATAAATATTAAACTAAAACTAATAGTCAACCGATAATAAACTAAACAAATAGTACTGATTTTTTTTTTTTTTCGAGTAGTGTGATACCACGCATGTAGGGGACATGCACTGCACGTGCGGTGAGTCCAATTTTTTTTATTAACTTATTTATTTATTTATTTATTGAAGCAACACAATAAACTCATAAAAATCTAGATTTGTTACAACTAAAATTCAAATAATGAACATGTAAAGCCAAAAGATGAACTTACCATGAAAAATATGAGAAAAAGAAGGTAGAAACAGAATAATGAAGGTCCACCAGGAAAAATGTTGCCAAAGTTATGGCCGAAAGGATGTCTGGTGGTGGTAGTGGTGCATCGGCAGTGATGTACTTCGGCGGTGGTGAGATTTGGGTGAGAGTTGATGAAGATGGATGGTAATGGTGGTGTTAGGTCAGAGAGAGAGAGAGAGAGAGAGTGTGTGTGTGTGTGTGTGTGAAGATAAGGTAGAGAGAGGAGGTGAGAGGTAGAGAGAGAAGGTGAGGATAGAAAGTGATAGGTCAAAAGTGGGTCTAGGGTTTTGAAAGACAAAATTCCTTTTTTCAGTTTAGAGTTTCCACACATGCAGGAAGAAATCGCTGCACATGCGGCGTAGTGTGCCGCACCAATGTCCCGCACCTGCAATTAAAGCAGTGTGCAATTTGGATTTTGGGTATTTTTCTGCACTTGTAGAGGAATGGGCCACATGTACAGTGTCCTAGCCGCACCTACTGGAGCCTGGGCTGCACCTACGGCGTAGTAAGCCGCACCCACGCCCGCATCAACAATTAAAGCGGAGTGCAATTTGGTTTTGGGGAGTTTTCCGTACATGTGGTTTTTAGTTTTTGGTTTTGGGGGTTTTGGTATGGTTTGTTTTTTTTTAGGGTTTTGCCAAAGTTTGATGGGTTATTTTCACACCTTTGGCACGAGCCATTGGTTTTCTAATTTTTTTAAAAGATTAGGTGGTGATTCTAAGTCTGGGGATGTAGTCCATTTTTGACATTTCTTGTGATTAGTGAATTTTCTATAGATTTGCCAAATTTGAACTCTCATTCTGTTTTACATTACACACTCATGAAACCAGATTTGAGGATTTGAATTGTCAGACTCGCTCGGATACCCTCTAAGAGATCCCACAATAACACACTCGCATCTCTCTCTCGCTATCTCTCTATTTGCACTTCCTTGATTGGGTTTCTATGAATCTATGTATTTCAATATTTTTGTATTTCATCTCTCTCTCTCTCTCTCTCTCTCTCTCTCTCTGACAAACACTATCACAAATCTTTAAAGAGTCCTTCATTTCTTCGTTTATTTTGGAGCACTTTGGTGGTCGTCGTCGATCACAATCACATTGTCAGAAAATGGTTTGTAAGACCATGGTTTTTGGCTAACTTTGAGCCTAATTTGAGGCAAGACCCATATGTCGATTGAGGTATGTCCGAGTGGAAATGCATTCTATGTCTTGTGGTGATTCACATCGTGTATTTAGATGTTCAAAACCATTTGCCGAGTTAATGCGAAATGGATGCCCAAGGAGGCTTCAAGGAAGTGACATTTTGATGAAGTTAAATTGAATTTGTTCTCTTCTTTCCAGAATGTTGCATATTTAGAATGAGAATTTGATTTCAATTTGACTTCTCCGTCTTTCTATTTATCTCCACAAGTGTCAATTGGAGTGTGAATTGGTGAATGTCGCAACGACCACCACCGAATTTTAATTGTACGAATTATTCTAGTAGATTCTCAAGTCAAATCTCCGAAATTCGAATAGGTTTGTGCCTGTTCGAACCACCGTCTCAAAGTTTATAAATACCCCCCTCATCTCATAGTTGTGATCAAGCTGAAAAGAGAATCGAATTACAATAAACTCTTCAGGTTTTGTTGATTGTTGTTTTTGGGATTTTGTTAGGTTGTCACAAAAACAATGAGCATGTCAAGCTTTGCAATGTTGTTGTGTCTTTGTGCTTACACCATGTTTTGTAAAATGCCTCAATTAAAATCGGAAATTTTCTTTTGGTTAAACTAGCTCCTACCAAGTAATTTTATTTTGATTACATATATATTTTTATTGTTTTGGTGTAATTCTGTGATTATGGAAGTCCATGTTCAAAATTTCGAGTTTGCATTAATTTGTTGATTTAATATATCATTCTCCATCTATGAAGCATGGATACTCCAAAATGGGCCACGTATGAATATCGGATGGATGCAGATACACATCCGATATACGTATTAGATACGGCAACAAGAGTTTCCGATCTTTTTTTTTTTTAAATTTCGGATATGGATTAGATAGGCATGCATGGATACGTGGGAGATACACAAAGAAGCATGTCCAAAATTCACAAATCTAAAATCAAAAAAACATCAAACAGTGAGAAAAAGAAAAACCCTAACCTCAAATCCACAAATCAAAGAAGTATTGAAGCAGATCAAAGAAGCATTGAAGACGATGGATGAAGAATTTGTGGAGAACGAAGCAGAATGAAGAAGCATTGAAGCAAAACTCTAGCTCATTCTGTCTCGATCGACCACATCGACAACAACATAACAGGTTTCTCTCACTCTCACTCTCATTTTCTCTTTCTCTGTCTCTCGCTCTTCTCTCGTTCCCTCGCTCTCACTCTTCTCTCTCGTTATGTTCTCTCACGTTTCTTCCCTTTGATTTCTTTTTTCTGTTTTCTTTTTTTGCCGTTATCTATTTGGTTGCTTCTTTATTTATTTATTTCCCTTATCTATTAGCTGCTGGTATTAAGCTGCTTTATTTATTTATTTATCGTATCCGTGCTTCCTAATTCTCCATGATTTCCTTTCTTTTTCACTTTGAATTTGGGCGAGAGTTCGTCACAAATTTGAACAGCACTATATTTGACATAGCATGACACAAATCTGATTTCAAGAGCATCAAATGAATTGTTTATTCACTAATTTGAATTTTTATTTATTTGCTTCCTATGCAGATTCAAATCACAGAATCACCATATTTGGTTTCAATTTTTTGAATTTAATTTTTTAAAAATTGAATTTTTTTGTTTTTACTAAATTTTTTTTTTTTTTAGATGCAAGTAATATAAATATAATTAAAAAGTATAATATTTGTGGAAAAAAAATTAAAAAATTCATTAAATACCAAAAATATAAAATATATATATATATATATATATATATTTATATAAAAATTCAATACATTTTTGTATTTTTGTGTATTTATTGATTTTTTAAAATATTTTACTATTTATATTTAGGTTAGGTGCATTTAAAAAATAAAAAAAATTATTTAAAATATTAAAAAAATTATTAAAAATAAAAAATACGAAAAATAAAAATTTGAATTCTGAAAATTGGAACCAAACAAGTGAATTGTTCTTTTTCCATAATAATGGGAGTTCATTGGTCTACATTTTTTAAAATGTCAGTGAGATACAAATAAAAAGAACGGTTGAGATAACTTTGGTTCAATCCTGTGGTGAAGGATATTTTTTTTTCTTCATCTACTCCTATTTTTTATTTTTATTATCACGTTTATTAGTTGATTAGAATCATAGGTGGAAAGTGCAACAAAATTAGCAGCTTACTGTGGGATGTAATTCTCCAAGGATGCAAGATCTTCGGGATTGATTATGCAAAATATGTTTTTTTTTTTTTTTTTGGGTGGGTACTTATGCAAAATATGTTGGTTGATCTTCATTGAAGTTTTTTGCTTTTGTTATTTGATCAGACTCTTTGAAGGTTTTATTTATTTTTTTATGGGATATAAGGGGTGTTTGTTTGGGCTTTTTTTAACCAACTTATGACTTTTAACTTTCGAGAAGTTATTTTGGACTATTTGGTTAAATTTTTTTTCAAACAGCTTCTGATTCTAACAACTTATTTTAACTCAAAAAAATTGATTCTGAGAAGCTACTCACCCATTGCTTCTTATTATCAATTTTTGCTGTGGATATGTTAATTTACGGTTATACTCTTAGTTTTTTTTATTTTTTATTTTTCATTTTTTAAAAAATAGAAAAAGACCCAAATAGACTATAGATTATTATTACTATTTTTTATGAGAAATGTAGGCAAGTAGTGAATAACAAAAAATAAAAGTTAATTGAAAAAGTTACTTCAAACCTTATTTAACAAACATTACTCAGCAATTTAAATATATAATTTAACAGTTACACCAAACAGATTAACAACTTCTGATTAAAGTCATATTTTATAATCTGTTAAGCTATAATTTATAATTTGTTTCAACAGCTATACCAAACGGGACCATAGTAAATGATCATCTCTAAATCAATTGTCTTCATTATTCTAAACAGGATTTTGCTTAGGCTGGTACAACTTTGAACCCATTGTCTTTATTGTTCTTCGATTTAATTGTTATGGCCATTTACTTTCTCTCATTTTCATCTTACTGTAACAGATTTTTGGGTTGTTTCCTTGCATCCTTACTTTTTTTTTTTTTTTTTTTTTGGGGGGGGGGGATTTGGGCTTTTGGATCCTACAAAATCAGCTTTCATTTTTTTAAAAATAAAAAATAAATAAATAAAATTCTTTTCTAGATATTAATTGTTTATCTTTTTGCTTGGCTGAACAATTCATTAGTAAATGCCTATTTGTGAAGAAAAAAGGTTTATGAGAGATGGTGGGGGCTAAACATGACAGGAAGTTAGAAACTATGTTTCATCTAAAGTAGATTATGATATCCAAAAATTACTGAAAGCTTTAGCAGGTGGAACAACACAACCTGCTAGACATAAATTTGATCAGAAAACTGGTTTGTTGTAACTACTTGCTGTGTAGTATGCTTAATTGGCTGTAAGTTCTTTTCCTGAATGTATGTGATATATATTTATATATATGTGTGGTGTATAATGCATGAAGATCATCTACCATGACTTGAAGATGATAATTGACATTCATCATATAGGTTTTCAATTTTGTGTAGAACACCATTGAGTGTTATTCTTTGCTACTTTTTATTCTGGAAACTAGCTTAGAGTGTTATTTTAAATTTCTTTTTTCATTATTGAGATGAGTTCAATTTATTGTCAAATTAGAGTAGGGGTGTTAAAGAGAGACTTGGAGGTAGAGGGAAGTTCAGAATAGAAAAAACCTAAGTTCACTGAACTGAAGGAGAGTTTTAAAAAAAAAAACAAAACAAAACAAACAAACAAACAAAAACAAAAACAAAAATAGTTCAGAAAAATTGACGAAAAAGTTCACAGAAACAGAGTAAAAATAGAAACAATGATTATTTTTGGTAGCATATTTGTGCCACTTTCTTTTCCTTCCCCATCACGATCCAAGCAACATAATAATATATTGTTGTTTATATACTTGCCCTTCCTTCTCCTGTTCCTTTCCCTCCCGATCCACACGAGTATAATTATTGACTTGAAAATTCAATGCAACAGGCTTTGTTATCCATGAAAGAGGAGTATAGTTATTGATTTAGTTATGTACGACTTTCTTTCTTTTTTCATTTCTTTTTATTAAAAAAAACTCATCTAAATTGATTGTTTGATTTTTTAAAAGCATTATATTTATATTTATGCAAACTTTGTTACAATAATATCTATGAAGACAATTTATGTTTGGGTTGAACTTGGTTATCATAAGGTAATTGCGTTTTCCATTTGAATTCAGATTGGATTTAATAGCTAAATTTAGTTTAGGTGTGTGGAATCATTGGAGCTTTGAAAGGTATATGTCCAACCAACATAGCAGCGGCATGTTGTGTTGGGGAATTTTCAAAATGGGTTTTCAAAATTTATTGTTTAGTTTTTTGATGTTTTCAAAACCTTCCATATTTTTCTTTGAAAAGCATGAAATAAGAGGAAAACATAAAGCACTTAATAAAAGTGCTACATGGAATATTCCTTCGAATATCGTATTATGGAATGGATGCTAGTGTGTATCCACTCACACCGCAAGGTTGGTGCTTCGCACACGCGCGCATGTGCGGATTGAGCTGTGTGGTGTTTGATAGCGCACTTTGCATCAGCGCCATGAGGGCGCTTTCCTATTTGCATCGAATAGGTTGGAGCGATGACGTCGATCCAATGTGGCATGGGTGATGTGGAATACAATCAGCTCCACGTGGCATTGATACGGTGTTTGTTGGCGATGAGTCAACCAACCAACCGATCGAACGGTTGTGTGTCCGATCTGGAGAATGATCTGCACCGTAGATCGTCGATCCAACGGTCAGATCTGATCGAATGCAATCAAGGGACATGACCATTCGATTAGATGCGTCAAGGTCTATAAATAGGCTGCGAAATTAGCCATTTCAATCGATCCAAAATTCAGAAATCATTCCTACAATTCTCTCTCTCTCTCTCTCTCTCTCTCTCTCTCGATTTAGATTTTTCAATCAAGAGTTTCTTAAGCAAGTTTAAGCTTTTCTCACTGATAGTCAAATTCTGGACACTTGATTATCGGTGTCTTGGTTTTTCTTGATTATATCAAAAGTATTCTGATCTACTTTCATCAGTGCAAACATAGGTAGACTTGATCTTTAGATCATGTTTGATTGTATCCTAGAGGCGAATTTGCTGTAACCCCCTGCACACCTTTTGATGGGTGCAAACATTGTCTTTAGGAAAGCGACTTCGTAACGCGACTTAAAGCATCAAATCGCTGTTCTACATAGACAATATCATCGCCAAGTTTTGAAGACCCAAAGACCACCAACTGAAAAATTCAAGACGAATTGTACTAACATGTTGGGTATACCTCTTTAATGGTGTATGTAACCCAATTGGTTTATTAAAAGAATTTTAATTTGGTTTAGTGTTGGTTATAATATATTTTTATATATTATAGCTGACTTTTGGAGGCTCAGTGGGTATTTAATAATTTGTTTGGTAACAGCTAGGATTTTAATAAAAAGCCTAAGAGTCAATAATATTTATTTTGTATTGTTTAGTTTGTATGGTGCAGTAGCTATATACATCTTTCAGTGGTGTGTGCTTGGTGATTCCTTCGGTGGGTTTGGGTTTGTGTGGCAGCACAGTGCTTGGTGTAAAAGTTCAATTGGTGGGTTCATTGGTATAGTGGCTGTGTGTATTTTGCTTTGCTTCGCTTTGTTTGGGCGTTTTGACAATTTCAACTCTACTTTAAAGGTGCTAGTTTGATTCAAATTTGTGGTCTTCTATATTCTGTTTTGAAATTTGTTCGATTATTTAGTGAGATCTTTCCTCTTATTTATTTTGTGATTATTTAGAATTCACCTAAGGGTGGTTTGTAAGACCATTCATATTTATAATCGTTTGAAAACTCTTGGTTGATAGTGAAATCGAATTTCGATCTCGTGGACACACCTCACATTGAGGAAACCACGTAAAAATTCTTGTGTCGTTGTTGATTTAATTTTTCGCATTAGTTTTATTTTCTTTCGATTGATTTACCTGTGGAAAATCATCTATTTTTCCTAACAACGGATATCAGAGCTTACAGCTTATTTGGATTTATTTATTTGTGTAAATTAATAGAGGGGAATATAGGTCATATGTTTAGCTTCAATGGAAGCAATTGGGTAACTTAAAAAACTAAAATGCAGAACCTATTATTTTGTAAAGATTTGTATGGGCCTATTGAGAGTGATAGTGACAAACCCAAGGGTATGAAAGATGATGAATGGAAGAGACTTAATCGAAAAGCCATTAGTGTTATCTGTCAATGGATTGATGACAATGTGTTTCATCATGTTGCTACTGAAATTTCGGCACATGATTTATGGAAAAAATTAGACGGCCTTTATGATATTAAAAAAAAAAAATAGCCACAAATAAAGCTTTTCTATTTCAAAAGTTGGTTAATTTAAAATATAAAGAGGGCAGCCTCATTCCAAAATATTTCAATGAAATGAAGAGTATTCTTAACCAACTTGTTTCTATAAAAATTGTTTTTGATGATGAGTTGCAGGCTTTGATGCTACTTAGTTCCTTGCCCAAAAGTTGGGAGACTTTGATTGTGACCGTTAGTAATTTGGAACCCAATGGAGTTGTCACAATGAGCTAAGTCACTAGTAGCTTGTTGAATGAAGAAACTATAATAAAATCAGCGGGTTCTTCTTATTCGGAGGCATTTGTTATGAGAGGCTGAAGCAAAACAAGGGGAAGGAGTAAGACTCCTCATGGTCGTGATCAAAGCCGTAATAAATCAAGAGATTTTTCTTTTTTAAAGAAAGATGTTGAGTGCCATTATTGCCATGAGAAAGGGCAAATGAAGCGGAAATGCCGAAAGCTAAGAACAAGGAGAAAAGGCATGACAAAAGTGTGGATAAGAAACAAGAAGACACAACGGCGGTTACTACCAATAGTGATCTCATGGTTGTTTGCGAAGATGATTGTGTCAATTTTTTGGGCCAAGAGAGCAATTGGGTGATTAATTCTCATGCTTCTTTTCATGTAACTTCTCGGGTTGATTTCTTTACTTCCTACACTAAAGGAGATTATGGTTGTATTCGAATGGATAATGAAGGTTTGTCCAAGATTGTTGGCATGGGTGATGTCTGCTTGGAAACAAATTTGGGTGGCAAGTTGTTGCTTAAAGATGTGATGCATGTTCCTGACATTTGCCTCAATTTGATCTCTATCAGGAAGTTAGATGATAAAGGCTACCCATTTTGAAAGGTACGCGTCTTAAAATTTGTGTTCATTACTTGGTTAGTAAACAACATAAAGTTTTTTTTCATAAAAATGTTGCTTTTGTAACGCCCCAACCCTTCACTTGTCATCGATATTGTCCGCTTTAGGTCATGCTCACACGGATTTGTTCTTCCCAGTGGGTCACCCATCCCAGAACTACTCTAGCCTAAGTATGATTGACTAGGGAGTTTTACTAAAGATTTCACCACCCAGGAAAAGGCCTCGATGCTATATAAGAATCCAAGTTTTTACTTTTATAGCCTAAAAACTCCCCCTCCATTCCCAATGTGGCACACGGGGACCTTACAATCCACCCCTCTTAAGGCTGCACGTCCCCATACAGTAGCCTGCTAACTCGCAAGCCCGTCTACATACACCGAGAGACGCTAGGGGCCCACACTTGGTACTCCGGAGAGTCGGCTCTGATACCATTCATTCATTCAGATGTTTGTGGTCCTTTGAAAGTTAGAACACATAGTGGTGCACTTTATTTTGTTACTTTCATTGATGATTATTCAAAAAAAGTTTGAGGCTTTGCACTAAAAATTAAAGATCAAGTTCTAGATGTGTTTAAGTATTTTCAAGCCATGGTTGAAAGAGAAATAGGGCTAAAATTGAAGTGCATCCGAACGGACAACACTAATGAATACATTGGGCTATTTGATGAGTATTGTAGCAGCCAAGGTTTTCGGTATCAAAAGACAGTTAGAAGACTCCTCAACAAAATGGTGTTGCCAAGAGGATGAGCTGCACTATTGTGAAAAGAACAAGGTGTTTGCTTTCACATGTTAAATTCCCAAGATTTTTTTGGGGTGAGGCAATGAGGAAAGTGGTTAATTTGATCAATTTGTCTCATTCCTATCCTTTGAATGGTGATGTTCCCGAAAGAGTTTAAACCAGCAAAGATGTGTCTTATGAGCACTTAAGAGTGTTTGGTTGTCGGGCATTTGCTCACATTCCGAAGGAAGAAAGGTCCAAGCTTGATAGTAAGTCAAGACAACTCATTTTTCTTGGCTATGGACGTGATGAGTTTAGTTATAGATTGTGGGATCCGGTCAACAAGAAAGTTATTCAAAGCCATGATGTTGTGTTTCTTGAAGACCAAACAATTGAAAACTTTGGCAAAGGTGATCAACTGGAGCCAAAAACTAATGATCTTATTGACATAGATCCATCTCCTTCATCTTCGGTGGATGATGAAAATGGAGGAGATGTGCAGCCACCACTTGAAGATGTAGATAATGATGCTACCCAAATGAAGTTGAGCTCAAAATTAAGGAAGAGCATCCAACTTAAGAACCGCCACCACAACTTAAGTTGAGAAAATCTATAAAGGATCGGCAACCTTTAAAAAAATATATTCCCAATGAATTTGTATTGATATCCGATCAAGGGGAGCCCAAGAGCTACCAAGAAGAAATTGAGCATGCAAAGAAAGGTGATTGGAAAAAGGCCATGTAAAAGGAAATGAATTCGTTACCTGAAATTCACACTTATGATTTGGTGAAGTTGCCTAAGAGAAGGAAAATTTTGAAAAATAAGTGGGACTTTAAATTGAAGAATGATAGCAATAATCTAAGGTACAAGGCACGTCTTGTTATTAAAGGCTTTGGGCAAAAGAAAGGTGCTGACTTTGATGAGATTTTCTCGTCGGTTGTGAAGATGTCTTCAATTCAAGTTGTACTTGGCATGGTATAGACACTCCATTTTTGACCGCCCTTAAGACTTGGGCGCTACTGATTGTTTACTTGGTGATGAGGTATGCAGTGCAAAGGTTCAATTTCTTCAGCAAGAGGAGAGTCAAATCCCAACCTTACACCCCATTTTGGAACAAAGCTATTTTGAATGATTTTTAGACCTTAAAACCCTCTCTTTCAAAATATTTTTTAAAATAAAGTTCCTACGATGTTCCAACGCTCGCATTTTGTTAAATGTTGTGCTTTTCGGTAAACCAGGCAAGGGCAAAGTGGAAATGCATGAAAGAGAGGTGAACTCTTCAAAAAAATCTTCAAAAAACACCTTGTTTAGGGGTTTGGTTTTGAAGAAAAAAGGAGTGGAGAGAAGAAACCTAGTTGAGGAAAAAGTTGGATATGAATCGTTAAGAGAGAGACGAGCAGTCCTCGATAAATTGGGCCTATCCTTTATATACTTGGATTTAAGCTATGAGGCCACCACCTTTGGAAAGAAGACTTCCGGGGCTTCATTTTACACTCAAGAATCTCCTAAATCCGAGTCCGGATGGGGGAGATATGGTTGGTTGAAGTTAGGCATCAATCCGATTGAGCCAGAAATGAGCAGTCTTCACTACAAGAGGGATATCTCTTAGCACACTTGGAATTTTGAGGCGAGGCTTCCACCATTGTAAATCTTACTTCCAGGGCTTCATTTTAGACACAAGAATGACCTGAAAATGAGTTCATATGAAGAAGTTATGCCTATTTGAAGTTGGACCTGTAGAGCAGAATTTGCAGTCGGCCACAAAAGTGGCCGGCCGGCCCCAAAGATGGCCGGCCGGCCAAGAGTGACCCAAACTCAGAATTTTTGAAGATATTTTGTCCTCCAGCTGTTTCCAGGTTGTGCCACCTGTCCTAGCTCAGATATTTTCGACCAAATGCTCTCTTTTTGCTATATATGAAGCTATATCTCATATATTCAAAGGTGAAAAAGATTGAAGCAATTTTGGGAGCCTCTCTCTCTAAAAAATTTTCAGAGCTAAATCTCTGTCTCTCTCTCTATAGTTCACTCTCTCTTGTCCTTTTGTGCATAGAAGTGCATAGAAGTAGAGAAATACTTCTAGTTTGCCTAGGCATCCTTCATCAAAGTTGATCACCATTGGGCTGAGGTCCCTTGGAACCTATTTTTGGGTTGTTGGAAGGTTGTTTGGCTCAGAAAAGAGGCTGATTTGCTGCTGTACTTCAAAGGTAAACCCTTGTCCCTTTTAAGCTCTTTGTTCACTATTGTTTTGCCATAGTTTTCAACTACTTTGGGGCTGTTTTTGGGGTGGTGTTGAACTACAAAAACCTCTATTTTTTAGTCCTAAAAGTGTTGGTTTGTGCCTTGTTTGGCTAGGGGGTTGTTCTCCCTTTTTGTTCCTTGGCTTGTGAGGCCTTTTGTACAACTTCTCACCACCTTCAAATCCAACTTTTTGGGCCTTTTTACCACTAAAACTCAGAGGTTTTTTAGTGACAAAACCCATGTTTTGAGGCTCAAAATAGGAGGGGGTGGTCCCCCCTCCTCTTGTCTTGTTAGCATGTGTTGTTGGCCTATCAAATGAGCATGTATTTCTCCCTTCTTGAGGCTTAGTTTGAGCATGTTTTTGTGACTTTTTGGGCATGCTTTAACTCTGATTTTGGCTGGTTTGGTCACTTCTTGCTTGCATTTTGTACTTGTAGTGCAAATCGTGCTTACTAGCTTAACATGCTTGATGTTGTAGCCTATCATTTTAGCATGTATTGGCTCCATTCCAACACATTTTTGATAATGTTTTGACATGCTTTAGGACTGTTTTGAGTGGTCTTGGTCATATAAGCCATGCTTTGTATAGCTATAGTGCAAGTGCCTTCACTAGTCTTGAGTTTTGAGGCACTTAGCATGCTATATTTGTGATGTGTGCATGATATGGCATCATTTGACATGTTATTTCAGAGCGTATAGCCTTGCCATACTCTCATGTAATTCATGCCTTCATTGTGTTTGAGAGTTGTGTTTAATGCCTAGCTTGCGAGCCAATACATGAGCATGTTGTTGTAGCTTTTGGTGCTTCATTTTCAACATGATTAGGCCACTGTTTTGGCATGTTTAACCTATGTCCGGGGTTGGTTTGGTCATTTGTGCTTAGTATTGCATTCCTGTAGTGTTATGCTCTTTGCTTGCTTCAATGCTTTCGGCTCTTAGCATGCATTGCATGCATTGTTGCATGATTTGATGTTGTTTAGCATGTCATTTCAGAGCTGAAATACATGCCATTGCACTCCATTTCATGCCATCTTTCATTTGTTGTATCACTTTGAAAGAGGTCTTAAGCCCTTTGTTGGTTTGAGCACGAAATTGAGGCGTTCATGCTCAAGGGCATGATGCTTCTTTCATGCTTAAGAAGCTTGTGGCTTAGTCCGTCTTTCAAATTAGAGGACTTCTCACTTTTGGACTTAATCTAAAATGAGTAAACAAAATGAATCAAAGTAAAACATGTCAAGATAACATGTTTGTGATGCATTGCATGTGTTTGGATCGGAAGTTAATCCAAACACGAGAAATGTGGGACGTTTCATACTTGAAGTGATGAAACGTGTCACATTTCTCAGTCGCCGACCCTCTTGATCAAGCATGATAGAGGTGGAGGCCCTTATGTGTTATTTGTGCATTAATTGACATTGACTTGTGCAAACTTGGCTTCTCGGCCATCGTGCATTGCGATGCTCGGTTGGTGGCCCGAGAGTCGAGTATTGCACTCCCTTGAGCTTGAGAAATGATAGGGAGGGTGGTTGTGCACAGATATCTTGCAAATACACTACTATGCCCCTTGTTGTTCTCTGTTGTAGCAAAACTGGAGTTTGGCAAATCAGCTGGTCGACCGACCACAAGGAGTAGTCGACCGACCAGTAAGGGTGGTCGGCCGACTCTTTTCTAATCGGCAGCCCACCAGAGGGTCCTTGTGTTGGAGTAGAAGCAATCTGGAAGTTTGTGCAACTTTCAGAAATCAAATCAAGTGCAAACAGAGGCAATTGGTGGCATGGCAATGGATTTCCGAGCGAGGCAATCGAGCATGCATATCTCCCTCCCCTCAAGGCTATTTTAACTGCTTTGTTTAGCTAGTTAATTTGCTGATTTTGTAATTAATTAGCTAATGTATTTAGCTAATTTATTTCATCTTTGTAATATTCTAATTAGCTTAGTATAGCTAGTTTCAATTCGGTTTGTAATTAATTAGCTTAGCGTAGCTAGTTAATTGATTTATTCGGACCCTCTGTCGAGAGGGCAAATGCTGTAATAAGTGTGCATATGTGTGATGCATGTCTTCCAACCCCATTTCTTTCTCCCTTTTACTTATCAGCTTTCGATGGTTAGTTTAGGCATATCTCAATTAGCATACTTATGCTTTGCATGCGTGCATCATTTATTTGTCTTGCATACACCAGGCTCGGCGCATCATTCAAATTGCATTGTATTTCAATTCCTATTTGAATACATGTATCAAATTGTTGCATTCATATGCCATCTTAGCCAGCCGAGCCTATTTTAGCTGCATTTTTGCATGTGTTGCATTAGGCATTGTTAACATAGCTAGGATCATGCATTGATTACTAACTAGCTTCTTTTTTTGCTCGGAGTACACTGTGAGTGTTTACGCTTTAGCATACTACATGAGATGTGAGTATTGCCATGACAGCATGCTTGCCATGAGGCTATTTGCTTAACTGCTATAACTGCATGAATGCCTGTGGATGAAGGCTTCATTGCTTGAATTGGAACAATTCATCAGAATGTGAGTTTTAAGCCCACTTGAAGTGGCAAATCATCATGTTTTCAAGCCCACTTGTTTGGTGGCAAATCCGCGCTTTAGCTTACTTGCGAGTAGCAACTTCAAATCATTTTCGAAAACAAACATGAATTGTTTTGTTCCAATTCTCGTGATTGAATCTATACTTGTATGCTGTACGCATCACCTAGTAAGTTAGCTAAATAAAACCAGAATAAGAACACATGTGTTTTCAAAAACAACATATCATGTTAGTAGAGGCCGATCCTTTGATCGGGCAAGCCGGGGTATTCATTTCAGGACCTTCCCCTCTCGTACCCAAGTTCCCGAGCCGAGGTAACTTTAGTGATGACGGACACGTGGCCTTAGGCACGAGTCAGGGTTTCCTAAATTTCTCAAAATAAAATATTTAGGTGGCGACTCTGAAATCTGGCAAAGCAGTCCATGTTTGGCGCTTTTGATTAAAATCAATTTTCCAAAATGATTTCCCGGATTTGGACTCTTTGGTGATTTATCAGTCTTACATTACACTTTGTGAGATTAGATACAGAACCGTGACAGGAGTCCGAACTGTAGTAGCATGAACCAATTCGCGCCCTCTCCGAAAATGGGGGCACACGGAGGAAGTTCGGGCGGTCTACACATGGTCGCAAGTATGAATCTTAAAGTTGAGCAACTTAATGTGAAGACCGCATTTCTTCATGACGACTTTGAAAAAAAAATTTACATGGAGCAACTACAGGGTTTTGTAGAGAAAATGAAAGAGAATTTGTTTGCAAATTGAAGAAAAGTTTGTATGGCCTCAAGCAAGCACCTCGGCAATGGTACAAAAAATTTGATTCTTTCATGATGAATAATGGTTTTTCTAAAACTACTTCGAACCATTGTGTGTTTGTGAAAAAATTTCCAGATGACAAATTTATTATTCTTTTACTTTATGTTGATGACATATTAATTGTAGGTCAATATTCTACTATGATTAACAAGTTGAAGTTAAAATTGAGCAAGTCTTTTGCTATGAAAGATTTGGGGCCAGCAAAGCAAATACTTGGTATAAAAATTGTTCATGGTCGCAAAAAGCGGCTGATATGGTTGTCTCAAGAAAGCTATATTGAGAAAGTTATTGAGAGGTTCAATATTGATAAAGCAAAGCCGGTTCGTTGTCCATTTGTGGATCACTTCAAGTTTAATTCAAGTCAATGTCCTACAAGTGAGACAAGGAAGAGATGCTAAAAATTCCTTATGCTTCAGCGGTTGGTTCTTTGATATATACACTATGGTTTGTACATGTCGGATATTGCTCACGTCGTTGCTGTAGTGAGGGACAGCGGTGAAATGGATTCAAAGATATCTTTGAGGGACTTTGAAGGTGTGTTTGTATTTTGGGAATGGTAAGCCAATGCTTGATGGGTTCATGGATTCCGACATGACCAGTGATGTTGATTCTAGGAAATCTACTTCAAGGTATTTGATGACATTTGTAGGGGAGCTGTGACATGGAAATCTAAATTACAAAAATGTGTTGCTCTCAACTATCGAAGTTGAATTTATCACCATTATAGAAACTTGTAAAAAAGAGTTATGGTTGACGAAATTTTTGCAAAAGTTGGGTTTGAAGCAGGAAAGGTATGTGCTTTATTGTGATAGTCAAACTACTATTCATTTGAGTAAAAATTTCACTTTTCATTCGAGATCGAAACTCATTGATGTAAGATACCAATGGATTTATGACGTGTTAGATTCGAAATTATTACAACTCGAAAAGGTTCACACGGATGATAATATTTCAGATATGTTAACTAAAACTTTGTCGAGGGACAAACATTTGAAGTGTCAAACTTTGGCGGGTATGGTTGATAGTTCCACCAAAGTCGATAGGGGGCGAATTGTTAGGTATACCTCCTTAGTAGAGTATGTAACCCAATTGGTTTATTAAAAGAACTTTAATTTGGTTTGGTGTTGGTTATAATATATTTTATATATTATATATGACTTTTGGAGACCCAGTGAGTATTTAATAATTTATTTGGTAACAGTTAAGGTTTTAATAAAAAAAACTCAAGAGTCAACAATATTTATTTTGTGTTGTTTTAGTTTGTATGGTGCAACAACTATATACATCTTTCGGTGGTGTGTACTTGGTGATTCTTTCGGTGGGTTTGGGTTTGGCTTTGTGTGCAACATAGTGTTTGGTGTGAAAGTTCAATTGGTGGGTTCGTTGGTATAGCGCCTGTGTGTATTTTGCTTTGCTTCGCTTTGTTTGGGCGTTTTGACAATTTCGACTCTGCTTTGAAGGTGCTAGTTTGATTTAGATTTGTAGTATTCTATATTCTGTTTCGAAATTTGTTCGTTTATTTGGTGAGATCTTTTCTCATATTTATTTTGTGATTATTTAGAATTCACTTAAGGGTGGTTTGTGAAACCATTTGTGTCTCGTTTATAATTGTTTGAAAACTCTTGGCTAATAGTGGAATCGGATTCCAGTCTCGTGGACATACCTCTCATTGAGAGAACCACGTAAAAATTATTGTGTCGTTATTGATTTAATTTTTTGCATTGGTTTTATTTTCTTTCAATTGACTTATTTGTGAGAAATCATCTATTTTTCCTAATACAACATTGTCACAATATGATCCCAGAGGGAAAGGTTTGCAATTGTAGGGACTATACAGGGGTTGGATGAACATTGTTGCACCTGGTTACTTCTGTTAAAAAATAAATAATAAATAATAATAATAATAAATAAATAAATAAATAAAACTCTAACCATGGACAACATCACCATATTTGGCCATGTAAGTTTCCTTTTTTGTTTTTTGATACACCTCTCTTATGGGTTGAGGCATTTTTTCCCTTCTATATTTTATAGGTGGATGAGACTTAAACATTTCCAGGTCAGGTTACTGTAGCAAAACCCAGGTAAAGGAAAAACATTTTTAGTATAAATTATCATTCAACATTTCAACAAATTTGAACTCCCTAATGCTCTCCATGTATGTTTGGCGAGACACTGCTGCTTTTTATCAAGAAGAGTTATATTAGAAATTTTTTTATGTTCAATTCCTCTTAATTCATAGTTATTGGTTTCTTTGTTTTTCATAAGTATTTTTATGTGATTTTTCCTTTTGAGATTTCTTTTAATTGGTTTTTTAAAGCCAATTCAAGCTTTAGACTGATTTTGTTACAAGTGACTAATTCGCATTGGAAATGTTAGGATTGTATTCAGTATGTTTGGTTTCAATTTTTTGAATTCAATTTTTAGGAAATTGAGTTTTTTTGCTTTCTATATTTTTTTTTATCTTTAGCGAATATTTTAAAAATTTTAAACAAATTTTTTACTTTTTAAAATGCACCTTAGATATATCTAAAAAGTAAAATATTTGTAAAAAAATTATATATTTCAAAAAATTAATAAATACACAAAAATATGAAAAATATATTAAATTTTCGTAATTTTTTTATATTTTTGGTGTTTAGTGAATTTTTTAAAGATTTTTTTTACAAAAATTATAATTTTTTAAGTGTATTTATGTTAGGTATGTTTAAAAAAAATTGCTTAAAATATTTTTGAAAATTAGTGAAAACAAAAAAATACATAAAACAAAAAAGTAAAATTTTCTGAAAAATAAATTCTGGAAACCAAAACCAAGTTGAATGATTGCTTCTCTATGTGTGTTGATGATTGACTCTTTCATTCTAAATTGGATGATTAGCCTTCTTTTTTTTATTTTTTTATTTTATAAGTGAGATTATTCTTTTGTACCAAAAAGTTCATTCACTATTTCTCTTAGATTTTAAAATTTGATAAAGTGAAAGGGTTACCTGATTATGATACTAATTTAAAAATATTCTTTTATTCAATGTTGTCCCATTCTAACTCATTATACATGTGTCATTTTGACGTGAATTTCTTTGTTTATGCACACAATAACATTTTTATTTCTAAAATTTGTTATTTAAAGTTTAATTTGCTATATTCTTATGTGTGAAGCTTTATTTTGCAGTGAAATTATTATCATTTTGAATTGATTTATTACAATTGTATTCTAGACACCATGTGGTACCAAAAAAATTTATTGGGAGTGCCTTTTGGCACAAGTTATCCCTAGTGTGTATATATATATGTATGGGCCGACTTGCAAAATGGATTTGGGCCAGTTCAAAGACCTTTTAGTTTCTTCCCATTGTTGGAAAATTGAGGACTGGCCCATATTCTTGATCAGGTTTATTTTTTTTAGATTGGTTGATCAAGAAAATTCCAACCCAAGAAAATCAAGTTTGGGCTTGACTTGATTGACCCAATCTGTTACAGCATCTTCAATAGTTAGTGCCTAAATTGACAACATCAAAACCGAATTTCGGTAGGTTGCAGTGCTAAAATGCCATTATTTGACAATGTTTCTCTAATATATTCACAAAGTAAAATATAAATTTCACTTATAGGTCCCTCATGAGAGATAAATACAGGAACTCTTGTAAAATCTAGTCATTTTATTAAATTTTACATCAAATTTAACACAAATATTTAGTATTGAATTTGACATGGAGGAAATGGCATTCGCAATATGAGGACATGACAATATGGTTATGACATGTGGAGATGGAGGTGGTGACTAATGAGATGGAAGAGGCAACAGTCGTGGGCTAAATTGTTACTCAAATTTAAAATTCAAGGTAAAGTAGTGTACTTTACATCAAAATTATAAAACTTAATAAACTTATATCAAAATTTAGGGGGGGTCAATGAAATTTATCTTATCTTTATAATCGAACCATTGTATTTTGCTTATTATAATAGATGATTGTTTTTTAAGTAATATTATATATAATTCAATTTCTTAATTATTTTCTTCCTATAGACGCAAGGCAATGTGATCCATATAAATACATACGAGACTCACCCCTTGAATCTATACTGAGAAAATACATTGAGAAATGAATTGTGTAATACTTTTTTCTTAGATAAATAATGTTAGTTGTCATATTTGTTTATTTCAGTATTATTCACTATTTATATTAGTTTCTGAAAAATCTAGAAATCTCCTAGATATTGATTTGTGATTATGTAACAATTTTAAGCAGTATATAACAATCACAATCAAACAATCAAGACAAATCAACACAACGATTTTAACGTGGAAAAACCACAATTGGACACTTCCAACTGTGATTAAAAAACCACGAGCAACAGTCACAAAACAATCCACTAAGAATATTTAAAGGAATTACACAGGTATACTCTCAATTACTTAGCGAATCCACGCCTAATTGAACCAACCTCTATGTGCCTCTTCCAACCTCGTCTTCACCTCGGAATTGTCTTTACAATGAGCCACTCCAGAATCCACCGAAGCTTCATGCTCGAATTCTTCAGAATCCACCGAAGAACAACTCTCTCTTTCTTGTGTATAACAAACAAAACTTTTGATGTACTCTCTTTAAACCATGAGTTGAATACTCAATAAAACATCAAAGAAAACTAACAAAATATCCCCAGATATAAACCTTAAGAACCAAAAAGAAGATCTGGAGGAATTACTCTAGTTTTAGGAGAAAACCAACTACTTATAGAAAATCAAAGTAATCCTAGTTTTGGAAGAAATCCAATTACTTATAGAAAACAAAAGTAATCCTAGTTTTGAAAGAAAAACCAACTTCTTATAGAAATCCTTGTCAACCGGGATTGCCAAGAATAAAACCTAACAGTTTCAATCATTTTAAATTTTACTATAGCGATCCCGGTTTTCCCTTTCTGTAGTTGTCGTATTCCGGACTTTGGTTTCGTGGAGTTAGTGGTTGCTTATCTTGTTGTCATCCTTTAATTCCGTATGTTTGAGTTTTGGGATGTTTTGGGCAGGTGTGTTACAGGTTGGTTGAGCCTAAGTCTCAAATCTAGTTGCCCAGGTTTTTGGTGTTACGCTCGAGCGGGTTATTCTGCGCTCGAGCGGAGTTTGGTTTTTAGTTGTCCGCTCGAGCGGGGTTTACACACTCCCAGTATTTCGTGCCTCTACAAAACTTCTGCAGGTGTGTTTTTCACGCTCGAACGGGTTTCTTTACGATCGAACGGGTTGCGCTCGAGCGGGTTTGTTGGCGCTCGAGCAGGTCATGCTTTGTCTGTGAAAGTTCTGGGAGGGGGGAATCTACGCTCGAGTGGACTGGTTTTCGCGCTCGAGCGGGTGTACTTTAGTCTTGTGTCTTGGCGCTCGAGCGGGCCTTCTTGCGCTCGAGCGTGTCCAGATTTTTGTGCTTGACTCTCGAGCGTTCTATTTTCCGCTCGAGCGGGAATGTCGTATATCAGTTGGCAGCTGGGCATTTTGAAATCACTTTTCACTTTTCTTTTCTCTCTCTTACTTTCCCAAAATCGATTTTTGAGAGCTCCTCACTCTAAAACTTAACTTCTCTCTAGGGTTTGATCTAGTAGGAGTGTTTTCCTCATCTTGGGCCTTTATAAAAAAGTGTGTTGATCGTCGAGGGCTTCGTTTTGATCCAAGAAATTTAGGATTTGGAGCACTTCCGAGTTTTGCTCTTCTTCTCCTTGGGTTCTACATTTGAGGTAGGGATTCTCCTTATTCTTCTTCAATACCCCGTCTATAGATAGACATGTGATAGTTTTTGTATTGCATGAAAAGTATACCACTGTTGGATTTGTTGAAAATCATGAGGTTGAACTTTGGGTTGGGTGTTAAATTTGGGTTTATTATCATTAGTTGTGGTTTGGGCTAATTGGAGTGTTATTTAGCATGTTGTTGTTGAAAGGGGAGGAAACCCTAATTTTTATTTGATTTAATAAATTAATAAGGGGGTTTTTGATCTTTAGACAAATACTTGTATATTTTGGGTCTTAAATGATGTCATTGTTGTTTGTTGTAGATGATTGAACCTTTTGATCAGTATGAGAAACATGGAGGAAAACCCTAACTTAATGATTATGACTTAATTTGCATAATTAATTTGGAATGGCTTTGAAAAGAATGTAGTAGATTAAAATGAGTTATGGCTTTATTGTCCATGGAATTGATTTTGTGAAAACAAAGGGATGGAGTTGGTTTTGTGAAAACAAAAGGAGAGGGAATTTGTTTTGTGAAATGGGAAAAGTATTTTTGAAATAAATATGAAAATTGGATTGTTGTATCTTAAACTACCATGTTAGTATTGTTGATGGGTTTGTGATCTCATGATAATTGAGTCTGTTAATAGATGTACAATATACATGCATCTAGAGGTTTTGTCCTTGGTCATCGGTGGAGGATGACGTGGTTGTGTTGAATTGTCGTGTGTGCATTACACCTATGTGTTCATCTACTTTAACACATTGCTGGTATCTTGATAGTTTATGTGTATGCAATATACATGTTGGTTATGCCCTGTTGTGCTGTGATTGTTGGTGTTATACACTGCGCTTAAAATCAAAGGTACCGTTACCTTCCAGCTAGCGCCTGGAGAACTGACTGCGCTAAAAATCGGAGGCACCATACCCTTCCAGCGAGCGCCTGGTAAACTGGCTTGTTGTTGTGAAAGGTGTATCTTTGGCTTACCATGCACATAGCTAGTAGAGCGAAGTTTTGTGGTTGTTGTTTCTGCATATCTAGGAACATCATGGATTGTGTTCATTACGGTTTTGGAAGGCCCGGTTGTCTCATTTGTTGATTGTTATACATGTTGATGGTTTGTCATCTCCCTTTTTACTTAGGGTTTGCATGTATAGATATGATTGTGTCTTAAGGAAACCAAAATGTCTTTTTTGTCTTTTGGGAATTTAAGGAAATCGAATATTCTGAGGTTATGTTTTGAAAAAGGTACACATGTTGTATGTTTGGGAAGTGGGAGAGAGTAGTGGTCTTAGTGAATTTATTTCCTAAGTAATTATTAATGCATGAAAGAGTGGGAATGGGGTTTAAGGAAAGGAAAGATGAATTGTTTATAGCGTCGAATGAAATAGTTGTTTTCGAGGAAAATTCATATATATATATATATATATATATTTTGTATAAACTGTCACATTACTATTCTAGTATGAGAATGAGCGTTCATGATCATAGCTATCTGTAAGTTGTTGTTATTGAGGATCATGTTGAGACCCCTACTGGACTATATGTTCATCCCACGTTGTTGAATCTTTTCAGGTGTTGAGCAGGATGTGCGACAAGATTTGGATCTTCTTATTTGTTGGCCACGGGGCCTCTCTTGTATTGGCGGAATGCCATATGTGTAAAAGGGTTGCACCCTTCTTCTTGAATTATAAATGATGTAAGCCCAAGGGCAATTTATTTGAATATGCTCATGTTGTATTTATCTTGCATACGAATGAGAGAACTGCTATTCACTTCTATGAGTTGAATATATGAGTTTGCTTCCTCATGTTATCTCTGAAACGGAATTAAGTTAATGAATTTGGTAACATTTCGAGTAATAAAAAGTGGGGCGTGACAACTTGGTATCAGAGCGAGCCGAGTTTGAATACTTTGGGCTCGTGGGAAGTGGTTTTTACCACAATGGGTTTACTACGTATAGTGAGGACGTTGCATATAGATATCATGAAAGTTAGGACTTATGTGTTGCATTTATGTGAGCATGGGATTAAGTTTCCTGGATGGTATTCATAGCCGGTGAACTTGCTTTGAGGTCCTTTTGGAAACACGCCTGATCAACGTGGTTTCTGATAGGAATTCCTTGAGAGTTCCGGGATGAGTGGCTATCTTTGTGGACTTGATTCGATTATGTGTTTACATGTTTAGATAATTATAAGCAATAGAGATGTATGTTTTGTGACTAAGTGAGTCTTGTGACTTAATAGTAGTGGTGTGCGCCTCGGAGAAGGCTATTGTGTTGTGCACTAAGCGTGGTATTTGCTTTTGTGCTTTATAGGATGTCTACACGAGGAAGTACAGGACGGTTGAATAGTAGGAGTGTCGGTAGAGGCACAGCGGTTCCTTTAGCACCTGCCGTTACAGCATCGGCTGTCAGCGAGGATGTCGCACGTGAGATTGTGAGAGCAGTGCAAGACGCCCTAGCTTGCACTGAGGGCGGCAGCGGGCATGCTCTCAAGCTTACTAAGGAGTTTTTCCACTCCGGCTCACCAGAGTTCGTGGGGGAGGCTAAACCGTTGGAGGCAGAGAGTTGGTTGGAGCAGATTACCAAGACTCTTGATATGCTCAGAGTTGAAGAGGAGGAGTTGAGGGTTTCTTTGGCAACTTTTCAATTGAAGGGCGATACGAGTTGTTGGTGGAAGTATGCTAAGAATACCGTAGGTAGCACGTGGGTTGCTTTTACCGAGGCCTTTTGGGCCAAGTATTTCCCTTCTTCTGCTCGGGAAAGGTTGAGGGATCAGTTCTTGGAGTTGCGTCAGGATGATACTCCTGTGGCACAGTTTGAGATGCGGTTTACTAGTTTGTCGAGGTTTGCTCCAGAGTTGGTGGCAACAGAGGAGCGTCATTGTTATAAGTTTGAAAGGCGGTTGTGTTTCGATATTCGGGAGAAGGTAGTTGGATCCTTTTGAAAGGATTATTATAATTTAGTCGAGGCAGCGGCCCATGTGGAGGCTATAGTTGTGAGTGATGGTCGGGATGGGGAAGAGACCATCTCGGTAAGTCCTACGGTTCCTAAGCGCTCTAGGCTCAGTAAGGGGTGGAGGCAGAAACATGCTCAGTCAGGGGCTAATTTCTTTTCTTCGCCAGGGGTTTCGGACTCTTCTGTTGGGAGGTCCGGGGAGGTGCAGGTTTCAGACCAGTCTCAGAGTAGGGGGTCTGGTGGTTGTCTCGTTTGTGGTCAGCTGGGCCATGGTAGGCGTTTTTGCCCTTTGCGTGTGAATTCTACCAGTGTTTCAAAACCTAGTCAGACTCAGTCGTACCCGTCCAGTCGAGGACGGTATCGGTACCAGAAACGGGCAGGTCAGGCTTCGGGAGCCTCGCGAGGGGCGACTTTTTAGTTAGTCCTATGGTATTACCTTGGAGGGGGATTTTTGTGTTTTTGGCCGGTGGTGTAGCATGTGAATGATTTTGTTGTTGACCGGTGTACTGTTTGGATGCTAAAGCACCATGTTTATGTATCGCATATGTATGCATAGTGTTGTTTGTTTAATCCTCACGTATTGGGGAGTATGTATGAAATTTTGAACCCTCTCTTATATATATTTGAGAAGTTGTTGATGGGATCAATGATCCTAGTGTTATTGCTTGCTTGGTACTGCATTATGAATTAGTTATGTGTCAGCCTGTGAGCCTTGTTCAGTTTTAATGTTGTTTGTCGAGAATGGGAAATCTGTAAGTGAATGTGATTGGTTTAATGGTGTCGAGAGTTGTGCGGTCTTGGCAGGGGTATGTGAGTTTTGTATCTCAGGTTAGTAGGAAATGGTACCGGGGTGTTGCTTGATGTTTTGGGTTTTTGCTTGTTATTGAATCCGTTGTGACCCCATCAGTGATGTTTATGGGTAATATTCATATTGTGACTTGTTGTTGGTTGGTGACCGGGTGTGGGTGAAATGAGTTAGTGGTGTTATTGGTTTTTGGGTATGGTTTGTGGGTGGATGCTGGCAGCATTCTTTGGAGGTAGAACAGTTTGAATTCTAGAATAATGAGAATAGCGTTGGTCAAATTTGTCCTTCGTGATTGGGTTGGTATAATTGAGGTTGACCATGTCGGTCTTTGTAATAACCCTCACCACTGTTTACCGAATAACCACTGATTACTGTTAAACCGAGACTGATTATGATTGATAACTGAAGTAACCGAAATACTGAACTGACTGACTGAAATCTGAACTGATTGATTGAGTATATGTTAGTTAAATTGCATTCTATCTGTTGACTATTAAATTATCTGTCCATGGTTTATGTTTTAAACTGCGAATTGAAGGCCTTATCGGCGGTCGAATCAGAAATTGACTGATGTTTTATGCTAATTATAATTTATGTGATTTTTTTGGTGTATTTAATTAAAATGTGATTTGGTATGATTAAACTAAATCAATATTAATAAATTACATGAGTTTAACTTATTTACCATTTTGCCACACTAGTGGCCCACTATCTCAACATTTTGATCTTCACATTACACTTAGACACAACATTTGATCAGCTCCTTCTCCATCACAACCGACCATAGAGAGAGAGTGTAAGAGAATTGAGTTGTTCTTGGTAGTTTACTTGGTGACTTGAAGAAATTGTAGAGGATTTGTGCAATTGAGCTTCCACACTTGTAATTAAGGAACCTAGGTATGAGTTTCATCCTCTTAATTGTGTCCTTAAGCTGATTCTTGCATGATTCATGTCAAATTGTAGAGCTAAGGCATGATTTAGTTCTTGCATGTTGAATTAAAGCTCATTCCATGCATGCATGTGTATATTGAAAAGTTTTGAGTTGTTTTCATGGCAAAATGTTACATGCATGCTCATATTTATGTTTAAGACCATGATTTCATCTTGTTCTTGAAGATTTGAGCTCATTTGAGCAAGCATTGAAGATTTAAAATGGTTTAAATTCATGCATGTTTGCATGTTCATCATGTCCATGAAATTTGGTTTGAAAATGAGTTTAATTGAAACACCCTTGGGCCTTGATTTTACAAATTGAGTTTTGAAACATGTTATTCTATGTGTTTACAAATGTTTTCCAGAAAAATGGGCCCAAGAGGATCGAATTTGGTGTTTGAAAACATGATTTTGAACTTAAAGCTCAAATCTGGATTTTTCCAGATTTTGGTCTTCCGCTCGAGCGGGGAGAACGACGCTCGAGCGGGGAATTCGAGCTCCCAGCATTTTGCACTGTTCATCAGTCCGCTCGAGCGAAGTAATGTACGCTCGAGCGGAGGATTGGGTGACACGCTCTAGCCTACTGCAGCCCAGAACTTTGTGAGTAATAATTGTGTAAAGATATGTTCAAAATGATTATCTTTTGAATACTGAACTGTACTGTTTTCTGAACTGTTACTGTTAACTGAATGAATGTATGTCCTATATTCTGAACTGTATTGTGGCGTCCTTAGCAACTACTGTTACTGACTATTACTGTTACAGAGATCTCTGTCGGTTCCCTTGTTGGAACCACTACTGTTTACTGATTGATGGCCATCATTTACTGTTCGGTCTTTTAAGACCTACTGTTTATTGTACGGTTATGCTAATGGATGTACCACATATGACTGAATGACTGATATACTGAATCAATGAACTGTTTTCATTACTGTAAGGACATTTATTCCAACCCCTTTACGCATTATGTTATTCACTGGGTTTTAGCTCACTGCTCATATATATATGTAGGTGTACAGGGACCAGACCGCGGCTAGAATCGTCGGGGTAAACTCCAGTTTTGTCAAGCCAACCTATGTGCCTCACTGCGAGGTTCCGAGCCTGCCAAGCTATGGCTTAGGGGTGTTTTTATTTCCCCCGTCTGTCTCAGTACTGTTTTGCATTACTGTATAGCACTATACCGTACTGTTAAATAGGGAATAAGTCCCTGTCCTGACTGAATGTAAATGTTGTACATACTGTTTTACACTGATTGTATATATGTTTTGAAAAGTCTTTTTGCATACAGACTGTCACAGCTCATTAGACATTGTTTATTTACTGTATTGGCTTCCGCCATACCCCTATACTCTGTTTTACTATATTATTGTTAAGCAGGCCTTTGGTAATCTCGGATTACTGGCCGGTTACGATGCTAAACCCATAGGGGCGGGTTTGGGTCGTGACAGAGTGGTATCAAAGCGATACTTAACCATGAGTTATACCGCACACGCGTGTCCAAATGAGCAATAGGGTGTCCTAGAAATGCGATTAGGGCATTGCATGAGCATGATAAGTGTGTGGCTATGACATGACTGAATATATGCTAATGTGTTAAACTGTTTAAGTATGTAACTGTTTATATTTATAATTGCTATCACTGCTTATAGTGAAATGGATAATGCAAGAACTGCAAATGAATCTAAATCCTCATCCACTGAGGCAAGAATGGCAAGAATGGAAAGAATGATGGAACTGATAACTGCAAGACTAGATCAACAACAGAACCAACAGCCCCCACCTCCTCATCCGGTACAGCCAGAACAGAATGTCAATGTTAATGATGGGGACATAATTGCTCTCATCTAGAAGTTCAGCAAAATGAAACCGCCATCCTTTCAGGGAGGCCTTGAACCGTTAAAAGCTGAAGCATGGGTTCTTGAGACTGAAAAGTTATTTGAGGTGTTTCCGTGCTCGGAGGCACATAAAGTACTGTTAGCTACCTTCACCTTGCAAGAAGAGGCTAGAAGGTGGTGGATGCTCATCCGAGATGATAATACCGTTATGACATGGGCTCAATTCAAGGGAGCCTTCTTTGAAAAATATTTCCCTCAGTGTGTCAGGGACAGAAAAGTGACTGAATTTGAACAGCTGAGACAGGGTACAATGTCTGTTGCTAAATATGAAACAAAGTTCACCGAGCTTGCTAGATATGTACCGCATATGGTGGACATTGACTACAAGAAGGCTAGAAAATTTGAAGGCGGCCTTAATGTTGCAATACTCGACAGGATAAGTGTTTTAAAGCTACCGACCTGTAGGTGTTCTTGACCAAGCATTGATGGCCGAGTCGAAGATCGAAACAGTGAAACAATCTGAAACACCAGTATCTGAATGGCATGGTAAGAGGCAGGGTTTTAAGTTCAAGAAAGGCAAGAACAGCCCGCTGAACAAAAAGCAAAATACAGGGCCAACGACTACGTCTAGTCAAGGGAACCGTTCCACCCCGCCCTGTTCCGAATGTGGTAAGAATCATAAGGGAGTTTGTTATAAAATTTCTGGTACTTGTTACAGGTGTGGCAAGGTGGGCCACATGGTTAAAGATTGCCCTTCCACTATTCCGGGCAATAGTAAAGCTGCACCAAGCACAGCAGCATCAACTGTAGCACCGAAACCTAACCCCAAGGCTACCGGGAAAGTGCCTATGAGGCAGGGCCGAGTGTTCGCCAGTACTGGGAGACGTACAAAATACTGAGACCGTTGTGTCAGGTATCCTCTCTATTTGTACTCAAAATGCATATGTACTGATTGATTCGGGGTCAACACATTCATATGTATCACATGCCTTTTCACGAAAATTGAATAGACCCTTAGAACCCATGAATTATCTGTTAGCTGTATCTTCACCCGTTGGGGGATCTGTGATATGTGCATTTATGTATCATGCTTGTGAGATTATTGTTGGGGATATGCATTTGTTTATTGATTTACTGCCTCTGAACATTGATCATTTTGATGTAATACTAGGGATGGACTGGTTAACAAAATATCATGCCACCATAGACTGTGTAACGAAACAAGTAGTTTTCCGTCCACCGGGTTTGCCTGAATTTGTGTTTAATAGGAGTGGAGTAGTACCTCCTCCGTATTTGATTTCATCTGTGAAAGCCGTTAAATTGATTAGAAATGGGTGTAAAGGATATCTGTGTTCTGTATTGACTGTGTCTACTGATGATAATGTTAAAACTGATGTGAACTGTATTCCTATAGTCGGAGAATTCCCAGATGTTTTTCCAGATGATCTGCCAGGGGATTTAATTGACAGGGAGATTGAGTTCACCGTTGATGTGATTCCGGGAACACAGCCAGTATCTAAGGCTCCTTACCGAATGGCTCCAACTGAACTGAAAGAATTGAAAGTGCAACTGCAAGAACTGCTAGACAAAAAGTTCATCAGGCCTAGTACGTCACTGTGGGGCGCACCCGTTTTGTTTGTGAAAAAGAAGGACGGCTCACTGAGACTGTGTATTGACTACCGTGAACTGAACAAGGTAACTGTGAAGAATAAATACCCATTGCCTCGTATTGATGACTTATTTGATCAGTTACAGGGTGCCCAAGTATTCTCTAAGATTGATCTCAGATCCGGATATCATCAGCTGAAAGTTAAACCAGAAGACATAGACAAAACTACTTTTCGAACGAGGTATGGACATTATGAATTTTTAGTTATGCCTTTCGGAGTTACCAATGCACCTGCTGCATTTATGGACCTCATGAACAGAATCTTTAAACCATTCCTCGATGATTTTATTGTTGTATTCATTGATGACATCCTGATTTATTCTAAGACTAGAGAAGAACATGAACATCATCTGAGACTTGCCCTACAGACCCTAAGAGAACAGAAACTTTATGCTAAACTGTCTAAATGCGAATTTTGGCTTGATCATGTTATGTTTTTGGGGCATGTTGTTAGCAAAGATGGAATTTCTGTTGATCCGCAGAAAATTGAAGCTGTAGTAAACTGGCCTAGACCAACAAATGTGACAGAAGTCTGAAGCTTTTTGGGACTAGCCGGGTATTACAGAAGATTTGTCAAAGACTTCTCCAAAATTGCCTTACCGTTGACTCAACTGACACAGAAGGGGATATCATTTGACTGGACTGACCAAAGGGAATCCGCTTTCCAAGAGTTGAAAACTCGACTTGTGACTGCACCAGTTCTTACCTTACCTTCAGGTACGGATGGTTATACTGTATTTAGTGATGCTTCTCATAAGGGTTTGGGATGTGTTTTAATGGTTTGGGATGTGTTTTAATGCATAATGGGAGAGTCATTGCTTATGCTTCCCGATAACTGAGACCGCATGAAAAGAACTACCCGACCATGATCTGGAACTGCTGCAATAGTATTTGCACTGAAAATCTGGCGTCACTATCTGTATGGGGCGACATGTGAAGTATACACCGACTACAAGAGTCTGAAGTACTTCTTCACACAGAAAGAGCTGAACATGAGATAGCGGAGATGGCTAGAACTGATTAAAGATTATGACCTACAGATTTTGTACCATTCTGGAAAAGCCAATACCGTTGCCGATGCATTGAGTCGGAAATCGATTGGAAACTGAGCCTGTTTGCTTACCGGACAGAAAAAGTTGCTCTGTGACCTTGAAAAATCTGAAATTGAAATTGTTTTGCGAGAACAAGGTGGAACCTTAGCTGCTATTTCTGCTCAACCGGAACTGATTGAAGAAATTAAAGAGAAACAGCAACAGGATGACTTCTTGAAGAAGATCATCGAAGAAAGGGAATCTAAACCGAGACCTGGTTTCAAGTTTGAAAATAATGTACTAAAATTTCAAGAAAGACTGTGCGTACCGGATGATTCTGAATTGAAAAGAAGAGTTCTACAAGAGGGCCAAACTCAAATTTTCTATTCATCCGGGGAATACGAAAATGTATCAAGACTTGAAACTGAATTTGGTGGCTGGGTATGAAGAAGAAATTGCTGATTTTGTATCAAAAATCTTCATTGCCAACAAGTTAAAGCGAACATCAACGACCCGCAGGCTTATTGCAGCCCTTACCGATACCGGAGTGGAAATGAGAACATATTACTATGGATTTTATTGTGGGATTGCCTCGCTCCAGTAAAGGTATGGACTCAATTTGGTTATTGTTGATAGACTGACTAAATCTGCTCACTTCTTACCTGTTAAGACAATTTATAATACGGACAAATTGGCTATACTATATTGATGAAATTGTTAGACTGCATGGAGTGCCTATGTCCATTGTTTCTGACAGGGATTCGAAGTTTACATCGAGATTTTGGCAAAGTTTACAGACTGCATGGGTTACTGAACTGAGACTGAGTAGTGCCTATCATCCTTAGACAGATGGTCAGTTGGAAAGGACCATCCAGACTCTGGAGGATTTATTGAGAATGTGTGTCCTTGATTTTCAGGGAAACTGGGAAAGCCATTTGCCCTTAGCTGAATTCGCCTACAACAACAGCTATCATTCAAGTATTGGTATATGGCGCCTTTCGAGGCATTGTATGGCAGAAAATAGATCTCCGATTTGTTGGGCAGAAGTTGGAGATGGGCCTTTGCTTGGGCCCGAGATTGTTTATGAAACGACTGAAAAAGTGAAACTAATACAACAGAGACTCAAAACTGCACAGAGCCGACAGAAAAGTTATGCAGATGTCAGAAGACGAGATAGAGAATATGAAGTGGGTGATCACGTATTGTCAAAGTGACACCGATGAAGGGCAAGCTAGCGCCGAGATATGTCAGACCGTACGAGATTATTGAGAAAATCAATCCGTTGGCGTATCAAGTTGCGCTCCTCCTGAAATGGAGCATATGCATAACGTCTTCCACATCTCTATGTTGAGGGATTACCTCCGGGACCCTTTCCATGTGATTGAGCCGACCCGTGTAGTGCTTAGTGATGACTACACTTATGAAGAATGGCCTATACAAATTGTGAACAGACGGATCAAGAAATTGAGAAATAAAGAGATTCCGTTAGTGAAAGTTGACTGGCAAAACCATGGTGGCATGTATGCCACTTGGGAAAAGGAAGATGACATGGCTAAAAGATATCCTGAACTGTTTCCACTGAATCCTGTTTTCTTCCAGAATGAAGGTAACTCGAGTTTAGAGGACTAAACTCTTTTTAAGGAGGGGAGACTGTAATAACCCTCACCACTGTTTACCGAATAACCACTGATTACTGTTAAACCGAGACTGATTATGATTGATAACTGAAGTAATCGAAATACTGAACTAACTGACTGAAATCTGAACCTGATTGATTCAGTATATGTTAGTTAAATTGCATTCTATCTGTTGACTGTTAAATTATCTGTCCATGGTTTATGTTTTAAACTGCGAATTGAAGGCCTTATCGGTGGCCGAATCAGAAATTGACTGATGTTTTATGCTAATTATAATTTATGTGATTTTTTTTGGTGTATTTAATTAAAATGTGATTTGGTATGATTAAACTAGATCAATATTGATAAATTACATGAGTTTGACTTATTTACCATTTTGCCACACTAGTGGCCCACTATCTCAACATTTTGATCTTCACATTACACTTAGACACAACATTTGATCAGCTCCTTCTCCATCACAACCGACCATAGAGAGAGTGTGAGAGAATTAAGTTGTTCTTAGTAGTTTACTTGGTGACTTGAAGAAATTGTAGAGGATTTGTGCAATTGAGCTTCCATACTTGTAATTAAGGAACCTAGGTATGAGTTTCATCCTCTTAATTGTGTCCTTAAGCTGATTCTTGCATGATTCATGTCAAATTGTAGAGCTAAGGCATGATTTAGTTCTAGCATGCTGAATTGCAGCTCATTCCATGCATGTATGTGTATATTGAAGAGTTTTGAGTTGTTTTCATGGCAAAATGTTACATGCATGCTCATATTTATGTTTAAGACCATGATTTCATCTTGTTCTTGAAGATTGAGCTCATTTGAGCAAGCATTGAAGATTTAAAATGGTTTAAATTCATGCATGTTTGCATGTTCATCATGTCCATGAAATTTGGTTTGAAAATGAGTTTAATTGAAACACCTTGGGCCTTGATTTTACAAATTGAGTTTTGAAACATGTTATTCTATGTGTTTAAATGTTTTCCAGAAAATGGGTCCAAAAGGATCGAATTTGGTGTTAAAAACATGATTTTGAACTTGAAGCTCAAATCTGGATTTTTCCAGATTTTGGTCTTCTGCTCGAGCGGGGAAAACGGCGCTCGAGCGGGGAATTCGAGCTCCCAGCATTTTGCACTGTTCATCAGTCCGCTCGAGCGAAGTAATGTACGCTCGAGCGGAGGATTGGATGACACGCTCGAGAGGGCGTCGAGTGTGAATTTCACCTATCCAGTACTTTTTGGTACGATCAAGCGTGTAAGTTGACGCTCGAGCGGGGACCTTTGTTTGCATTTACGCTCGAGCGAAGTAACCTACGCTCGAGCGGGACCCTGTTTCACTGGAAATTCTGGAGATGTTTTCTGAATACATCTTTGCATCCCATCCTAGGCATTCTTAGGCCTAGTTTAAGACATCTTAATGAGGATATAGATGTAGAACACACCGAGACAATTAGGGATTAAACTATTATTATCTTTCCCAACTGTGTAGCTTAGTGTGTGTTCATTCTATACTGTTTAGGGTTGGCCTTCCGAGGAGACACACTCTAGCCTACTGTAGCCCAGAACTCTGTGAGTAACAATTGTATAAAGATATGTTCAAAATGATTATCTTTTGAATACTGAACTGTACTGTTTTCTAAACTGTTACTGTTAACTGAATGAATGTATGTCCTATATTCTGAACTGTATTGTGGCGTCCTTAGCAACTACTGTTACTGACTGTTACTGTTACAGAGATCTCTGTCGGTTCCCTTGTTGGAACCACTACTGTTTACTGATTGATGGCCATCATTTACTGTTCGGTCTTTTAAAACCTACTGTTTATTGTACGGTTATGCTAATAGACGTACCACATATGACTGAATGACTGATATACTGAATCAATGAACTGTTTTCATTACTGTAAGGACATTCATTCCAACCCCTTTACGCATTATGTTATTCACTGGGCTTTAGCTCACTGCTCATATATATATGTAGGTGTACAGGCACCAGACCGAGGCTAGAAGCGTCGGGGTAAACTCTAGTTTTGTCAAGCCAACCTATGTGCCTCACTGCGAGGTTCCGAGCCTGCCAAGCTATGGCTTAGGGGTGTTTTTATTTCCCCCGTCTGTCTCTGTACTGTTTTGCATTACTGTATAGCACTGTACCGTACTGTTAAATAGGGATTAAGTCCCTGTCCTGACTGAATGTAAATGTTGTACATACTGTTTTACACTGATTGTATATATGTTTTGAAAAGTCTTTTTGCATACAGACTGTCACAGCTCATTAGACATTGTTTATTTACTGTATTGGCTTCCGCCATGCCCCTGTACTCTGTTTTACTGTATTACTATTAAGCAGGCCTTCGGTAATCTCGGATTACTGGCCGGTTACGGTGCTAAACCCATAGGGGCGGGTTTGGGTCGTGACAGTCTTGAGTCGAGGAGATGAGTAGGCTTGCTAGGTAGCCATGGGGGGGGGGGGGGAAATAGTGATCCCCTTAGACACAGTGTTGATGTGGTTCGATTTTAGGAGATCCGTTGAGATTCCAAAATTTGGGGGTTTGTGTGGGGAACTCCGTGTTTTGGGTTAATGGGACATCAGTGTGTGGATTACTGAGTGTGGAGTTTATTGAGTTGATTAGTCAGCTTGTTGGTATCGGGTTTTGGGTTGACCTTTGTCACCTTGAGGTTAGTCTCGTTTGTTGTAGACCTCGTATGTTGATTAGGGAAAACTGAAACTAATCGAACATGTTATGTCATTGAATCTGACGGTTGGAATAATACATCAAGTTTTGTACTGATTGATTGAACTTGTATATGTTAATTGCTAATATACATTGTTGTGTGGGAGGAGGACGGGGCTGTACTCCACGGTTTATTGGAAGAACGGGGCTGGACCTCTAAACCGAATTTTGTGTGACAGTGATACAGCACTACAATGTGTATCAGGCTGCGAATTAGAAGTGTTTTTGTTTCATTAATACAGCACTACAATGTGTGTTATTTGAGACTTACGGAAGTGTTTGTTTTGACTTGATATAGCACTAAAATGTATATCGTTATCAATTGTGAAGTATAGAAGTGTTTCTATGTTATATTAATACAGCACCAAAATGTGTATCATTTGTGTATTAAGAAGGTATTGTTGATGTGTGATGTGGTCTCCTTTTATTGTTAGCCAGGTTCTAAGTCATGTTAATGATTTTAAATTGGTTAAGTTAAGGGAGGCGGAATGAAATTGCAAAACCATGAATTTCTTATGCCTTATTTGTTAGTAGTACAGTTGTTATTTCTATTAACTATCATTATAGAAATGTTGTGTTCCGTGTTGGTTGTGGCATCACTGTGTGAGTGATGGTTGTTAATAGTATTATTTTGGAAAGAAATGGAAAACAAAGTTTTCCTAGTGTATTGGCCATCTAAGGGCGTTGTTGAGAAATTGATTTAATTCAAGGATTTTGAGGAATTTCAAATGAATCTTTTTGGAAAATTAGCTGTGGATGATTATGTGTTTTGGATAACACCGTGTTTGTGAAAAATGTTTACAAAACTTTTGGGTTTCGCATGGAAAATGCAAGGTTTATTTCGGAATGTCAACATTGAAAATTTGACTATCTTTGTGAAATGTCTCATGAACAAGAAAATGTTTTCCTTATATTAATGCAAAAGATTTGCTTTGATTTCCCTTTTATTGGAAATTATGGTTGTTGAGTAGTGACTTAGCTTGAAGCGCTAGTCAGATGTTGGTAAATTGTTTCGGAAAGGTTTGGTTTTGTGGTAGCTTTTGTGTTTGAGTGTTGTCTCTTGGAGCGTGTTCCCTTGGTTAGTCTCTTCCTTGGTAAGAGTGAATCGAAGGTTTGTAGAGAGAATAGTTCCTCTCCTAGTACTCGGGTGTTGGTGTTGTGTGATCAGTTGGCCTTATGTTTTGGCGTATCCTTAATTTCGGGGACGAAATTCTTTAAGGGGGGGAGGTTATAGCGATCCCGGCTTTCCCTTTCTGTAGTTGTCGTATTCCGGACTTTGGTTTCGTGGAGTTGGTGGTTGCTTATCTTGTTGTCATCCTTTAATTCCGTATGTTTGAGTTTTGGGATGTTTTGGGCAGGTGTGTTACAGGTTGGTTGAGCCTAAGTCTCAAATCTAGTTGCCCAGGTTTTTGGTGTTACGCTCGAGCGGGTTATTCTGCGCTCGAGCGGAGTTTGGTTTTTAGTTGTTCGCTCGAGCGAGCCTTCTTGCGCTCGAGCAGGGTTTACACACTCCCAGTATTTCGTGCCTCTGCAAAACTTCTGCAGGTGTGTTTTTCATACTCAAGCGGGTTTCTTTACGATCGAGCGGGTTGCGCTCGAGCGGGTTTGTTGGCGCTCGAGCGGGTCGTGCTTTGTCTGTGAAAGTTTTGAGAGGGGGGAATCTACGCTTGAGCGGACTGGTTTTCGCGCTCGAGCGGATGTACTTTAGTCTTGTGTCTTGGCGCTCGAGCGGGCCTTCTTGCGCTCGAGCGTGTCCAGATTTTTGTGCTTGACGCTCGAGCGTTCTATTTTCCGCTCGAGCGGGAATGTCGTATATCAGTTGGCAGCTGGGCATTTTGAAATCACTTTTCACTTTTCTTTTCTCTCTTACTTTCCCAAAACCGATTTTTGAGAGCTCCTCACTCTAAAACTTAACTTCTCTCTAGGGTTTGATCTAGTAGGAGTGTTTTCCTCATCTTGGGCCTTTGTAAAAAAGTGTGTTGATCGTCGAGGGCTTCGTTTTGATCCAAGAAATTTAGGATTTGGAGCACTTTCGAGTTTTGCTCTTCTTCTCCTTGGGTTCTACATTTGAGGTAAGGATTCTCCTTGTTCTTCTTCAATACCCCGTCTATAGATAGACATGTGATAGTTTTTGTATTGCATGAAAAGTATACCACTGTTGGATTTGTTGAAAATCATGAGGTTGAACTTTGGGTTGGGTGTTAAATTTGGGTTTATTATCATTAGTTGTGGTTTGGGCTAATTGGAGTGTTATTTAGCATGTTGTTGTTGAAAGGGGAGGAAACCCTAATTTTTATTTGATTTAATAAATTAATAAGGGGGTTTTTGATCTTTAGATAAATACTTGTATATTTTGGGTCTTAAATGATGTCATTGTTGTTTGTTGTAGATGATTGAACCCTTTTGATCAGTATGAGAAACATGGAGGAAAACCCTAACTTAATGATTATGACTTAATTTGCATAATTAATTTGGAATGGCTTTGAAAAGAATGTAGTAGATTAAAATGAGTTATGGCTTTATTGTCCATGGAATTGATTTTGTGAAAACAAAAGGGATGGAGTTGGTTTTGTGAAAACAAAAGGAGGTGGAATTTGTTTTGTGAAATGGGAAAAGTATTTTTGAAATAAATATGAAAATTGGATTGTTGTATCTTAAACTACCATGTTAGTATTGTTGATGGGTTTGTGATCTCATGATAATTGAGTCTGTTAATAGATGTACAATATACATGCATCTAGAGGTTTTGTCCTTGGTCATCGGTGGAGGATGACGTGGTTGTGTTGAATTGTCGTGTGTGCATTACACCTATGTGTTCATCTACTTTAACACATTGCTGGTATCTTGATAGTTTATGTGTATGCAATATACATGTTGGTTATGCCCTGTTGTGCTGTGATTGTTGGTGTTATACACTGCGCTTAAAATCAAAGGTACCGTTACCTTCCAGCTAGTGCCTAGAGAACTGACTGCGCTAAAAATCGAAGGCACCATACCCTTCCAGCTAGCGCCTGGTAAACTGGCTTGTTGTTGTGAAAGGTGTATCTTTGGCTTACTATGCACATAGCTAGTAGAGCGAAGTTTTGTGGTTGTTGTTTCTGCATATCTAGGGCATCATGGATTGTGTTCATTACAGTTTTGGAAGGCCCGGTTGCCTCATTTGTTGATTTTATACATGTTGATGATTTGTTATCTCCCTTTTTATTTAGGGTTTGCATGTATAGATATGATTGTGTTTTAAAGAAACCAAAATGTCTTTTGTCTTTTGGGAATTGAAGGGAATCGAATATTTCGAAAATATGTTTTGAAAAAGGTACATATGTTGTATGTTTGGGAAATGGGAGAGAGCAGTGGTCTTAGTGAATTTATTTCCTAAGTAATTGTTAATGAAAGAAAGAGTGGGAATGGGGTTTAAGGAAAGGAAAGATGAATCGTTTATAGCATCGAATGAAATAGTTGTTTTCGAGGAAAGTTCATATATATATATATATATTGTATAAACTGTCACATTACTATTCTAGTATGAGAATGAGCGTTCATGATTATAGCTATCTGTAAGTTGTTATTGTTGAGGATCATGTTGAGACTCCTACTGGACTATATGTTCATCCCACATTGTTGAATCTTTTCAGGTGTTGAGCAGGATGTGCGACAAGATTTGGATCTTCTTATTTGTTGGCCACGGGGCCTCTCTTGTATTGACGGAATGCCATATGTGTAAAAGGTTGCACCCTTCTTCTTGAATTATAAATGATGTAAGCCCAAGGGCAATTTATTTGAATATGCTCATGTTGTATTTATCTTGCATACGAATGAGAGAACTGCTATTCACTTCTATGAGTTGAATATATGAGTTTGCTTCCGCATGTTATCTCTAAAACGGAATTAAGTTAATGAATTTGGTAACATTTCGAGTAATAAAAAGTGGGGCGTGACATTTACTAAAATGAAAGTCAATGTAATTCTGTCAAAACAGAGATTAACTTTATTTTTTTCAATTCTCAAGCAAGCTAAGTGTAATTTATCTTTTAAAAAAAATTACAATAAATATCATTTTTTATGAATAATATATTATTTTATGTCGTGGCATTAGTCTTCCTAATTTATGATGACTTCCAAATCCTGAATTCCTAACTTTTAAAATCATTTTCAAATTTCAATCCCTCGGGCTAGCTCATTTTATTGACATTCAACCTAATCGTTGGCATTTGAATTTAGCATGCTATTATTAGCACCCTATTAATTATTGTAGACTGCCCATTTCTTTCGACCCCCTACTTATAAATTGTAAAATCCCTAAAAAAAAAATTCTCCCTCTAAATAATACCAAAATTATCCTTGTAAAAATATTCTACCCATTCAAATGCAAAAAGCCTCTCTCCCAAAACCCTAACAAACCCACAATGGTAGAACCTCCCGAAACCAGTGGGAAAAATTTGTGGTGATTAAGAAGTTTTTTCTCTGCTTTATTACGAGGTTTGTCAATCTGGTTGATTTTTTTTTCTATTACCTTTTTTTCATACACACAACACAATTCACTTTCATCAATCTCTGGTTGTTTTCTGTCATTCATCCATGGCCTCACTGTACTTGTATGTTCTCTGTGTGAGCAAAACTAGGCAGGATTTCACCCACCGGTCGACCACACAAGGGTGGTCTAACCTCTTTTGTTTTCCTACTTCTGCTACTGTTGCTGCTTCGGTTATTTGTTCCCGAACAAAAAAGAAATGTTCAGTTACCTGTTCCCGAATAAATAAACAGTATTCGGGCCTATATTCCCGAATTTTGATCATATATTTGAGAGTTTAGTCCTGAAAAAATTACGATCAATTTTTATTATTTCTGCCATTTTTTTCAAAAAACTTACATTTACAAGGCTAATCTCCTTTGAGTTAAGAATACCATCAAAGTTATGAATTTTTTCTAAGTTTTTATTGTTATACTCCTCTCGTCTCATGGAGTTATGGTTGCCGAAAAAACTTTCACTCATTGTTATTGCCGGAGAAGTGTATGTAATCAAATATTTGCCCCGCCGGAATATTGCTGCCAAAAGATTTTCAAGGTTTTGACGGTAGGTAGGTTTTGAAGGTGGGATTTGGGGAAGATGGATGGGTGGTAATGGAGATGTCACTACAAGAAATTGTACTTTTGGCAACAACGTCAATTTTTTATAACCAAAACTATATTTTTGGCAACACAATAATCAATTTCGTTGGTAAAAGTAGACCTTTACCGACGCAATTTACTACCGTCGCTAAAAAAAAAATAACATTCACTAGGCGCCAAAATTTCAAAAATTTTAGCTACGAGGCTTTTTTTAGCAACACAATAAGCGTCGTTATTAGTGTGCTTACTTTTGGAGACGACAAGTCAGCGTGGGTAAAGAGTTAAACATTTAGCGATGATAACACTATTCATCGTTAAAAATTTTGCTGAAATGAGGTGATTTAGTAATTTGTGTTTTTATTATAACTTTTCAAAGAGTTTTAAATATTTTAGTTATTGAATTGTAAAATTAAAGTGATCATCGAATTAGATCACAAAATGAACCCATCAAGCCCAAACACACTCTAAAGTTGAGATGGCTAATTTAAGATGATGTAAACTTTTCCAAAGAATGTGATTAGATTATCAATTTTAATATATTTGGTTTTATTTGTAGAAACTTTAATTGTTTCAAAAAAAATTTCTAAAAAACTAAAAAAAAAAAAATTGTAAAAAAAATATATATATCTTTGTATAATTTTATCTTTTAGGAGGTCATAAATAATTTTTTAAATTTTAAAAATATATTTTTGATTTTTTAATTCTCAAATTAGTTTTAATATTTTTTTTGTATATATATATATATATTTTTTTGTGATCTGCCTCTACAATTCAAGTCGATTACCCTCCCTCTCTCACTCACGCCTCTGTCCTCTTCTCTGTAGCTTTGTCTCCATCGCCATCACCGCAAGGGTTGTTAGAGTATCACCGCAAGGGTACCCCCAGTTGCTTGAGCATCATCGGTTTGTCTCTCAGATATGTCCTATATTTCGCCTCTCTCTGTCTCTCAATTTCTCTGTCTCCTTCTTACTATCTTCCTCTCGATTCCCCCCTCTCTCTTTGTGTTTACATACACACATATATATATATATACACAAATAATATATACAACTCGCAATGGGTAAAATATCAATTTACTCCTTCAATTTATTATTTCTACACAGACTTTACTCTTTCTTTGATCTCTCTCTCTCTAGCTTTCTGTCTCATCTGTGACGGCTTCGTGATAAACAGGTATGGTTCGATCACGTCAATGTCCGGGTCTCATTTGTTTCAAATTGGGATAATTCATGTGTGCGATGACGATAATGAGATACTAATTTGGAAATCATGATGTTTTCGCAGTGATAATTGGCGTTTTTCATCATTTTTTACCTCGATTACTATCTCTTCGAATCTAATTTCGGATCTCTTTGACCTCTGTTGTGTTTGATTCTTCTCATTTTTAAGGTTTTGGGATGAAATCAATTCTAATTTCTATTATTTTTATTTTTTTATTTTTGTTAAAATTTTATGTTGATAGAACTGTTTTATCAAATCGGTTGAGTATGCTTTGTTGAATAGTGGTTTGTTGGTGTTTAGCCATTTAAGGTGTTTTTGATCCATCTTAGTGAGCAATCTAGGGTTTTCAGGATGTGGGCTAATTTTTGAATTCGGGCTCTTAGGCAGGTGGTTGTTTTAGATAAAAATCTATTACTCTGATCCATAAAGAGATTATAGTGAACATTGATGGATGTTGGAGGGAAATCACTACAGAGAAGCTTAATCTTTCCCTCTAAATATTTAATCTTTCCATAAAGAGATTAGATTGGGCTCTATATAGTTGTGGTAAAAAAGGCAGAGTCAGCAGCAAGCTGTGAAACAGTAGTAGGAGTGAAGAGTGGAGATACATGCATTTCCATTGCTAAGGCTTCCCAATTGACTATTGATTTCTTCATTTCCATCAATCCCAATGTCAACTGCAAAGCTCTTTTTGTGGGTCAATGGGTTTGTGCTATTGGTTCCCCTAATTAAACTTACTATTAAAAAAAAATAGCTTTTTCATATGGCAAATTTGCCAAATACGTACTTAAATATGTATGCATGATGAATAAGAAGGATATGGTTATTGATTTCCTCTCCGTGTTAGGGTTTTTGTCCTGTTAATTCTCTGGCTTTTGGTTTGATGTATCCATCCATACCACCATAGCCATTTCTCTTTGTTGTTGTTCTTTTGAATTTGAATATGATAGTGTTTTTGGCTGATGGTTGTGTCTGTTTTTTAATTTCCCTTGCTACTGTAGACACCCCATTTTTGACCGCCCCTAAGATTTGGACACTTTGTTTTGACCACCCATGATGAAAATTGGAATATGCCACTTTGAATTTCTCAGCATAAAAATCAAATTGAAGCTTTAATCCCAAACCTCGTCCATTTGGCCATCACTAATATTTTATTAATGTGTAGTATTTTATAATTTTATATTTTTATATAAATTTATGTGTGTACATATGTTTAGATATTTTTATCAAAACCAAAAATAACAAAAAAAAAGAAGAAAAAGAAAAGAAAAGAAAGATGCTAGATTCAACGTGTGTATATATATATATATAGATAATATATTATTATGATTATTGTTTTTTAGACGAAATATCTGGTCATGATGAGGGGTTTGGGTGAAGTATTAATTTTTAAAAGAAAGGGTGAGACACCTCTCTGGCTCTCCACTTCTAAGTTCACTTTACACTTACAGAGATGAGTGATAGCTGTTTAAAAACAAAAAAAAGAGGGGCCTCAGGTCATGATGGGAGGTGAGTGGTGGAAAATAAAAGAATGAGGTAGTGAAGAATATTTGGGGGAGAGACCCAACACATACTAAAGGAGGAAGGGGGCCATATACACACATGGGGGGACTCTCTCTCTCTGTCGGCTTAGAGAGAGAAAGGTGAGAGAAAGGAGAGATAAAATAGAGGCATATATTGAAATCACTAGTTGAGAGGAAAAGGGGGGCCTTTGGGCGGAGCACAAAAATAGGAAAAAAGAGAAACACTTCAACACTCTCTCCCTCTCTCGGTGGGAGAGGGAGAACAGGAGAATGAAAATAAACAACAAGCAGCTCTCTCTCTCTGGAGTTGGGAGGAGAACACACACACACAGCCATTTACACACACCATTGATACACACATCAACACATTCAACAAACACACAGCCACCGCTGCCATCACACACTCAACACACATGATTCACACCACCACTACCATGCATACACGGTATAAACACACAGCACACACACATGCATAGAGTGCTTTTCTCTCTCTAAAAGAGGAGACCCAACACCACTGCCATCCACACACGGCGCACACACACAGCCACGATGAACACACATACACTGATTCGGCTCCCTCTCTGATACACTACCTACCAGCACATACTCGGCACCCACACACCACACACAGCACATACACACACAGCTCTCTCTCGCACCTCTCGACATCTCACTCAACGCACACAGCACACATACACAACTCATGCATACACATGCAACAACACCCACACCATACACCTCCCACACACCCACACCCCCATGCTCACAGCAACCCAGCACCACTACACAACCCAGCTCTCTCTCTCTTCTCTCTCTAACACACACCCATGCACACACAGACACGAGGCATACACACATATACAGCATCATGCACACACAACACAGGGACGGGGGGAACCAAACCCAGTTCTCTCTTCTCTCTAAGACACACAAGCCACCATGAACACACACACGCATGCATACACAAGACACACACTCAGCACACCCCGGCAGCTGGACACCAACACACACACCCATGAGACACAACACACATGACAAAACACACACACACACACCCATACACAACACATCATAACACCATTTACATAACACCACACACATGCCACACATTCATGCACACCCCCCACCTACCACCCACACACATGCACACATTCATGCACACCACCACCACTACACCCCCACCACACTGATACACGGCTATCACACACTCATGCACTCACGGAACACACAGCTCACTCTCTCTAGCTGAAATACACCCACGGCATCAACCTGGTCTCTCCCTCTCCCTCTCTTGGCCACCAAACACAGACCCCTCTCTCTAGCTAGGTGACCAACTCAACCACTCCGATCATCGCCAATAACCGCTGCAACAGTAGCCGCAGAAGCATCGCGTCTGCCACCGTAAACACCCTCATCAGTTTATTCATCAACCCCGTCCAGCTCCTCAGTCAGCAAGTCGTGTTCCTCCTCCGCAGCAGCACCATGGCAGCAGCTTCGGCGACTCTTCTCTCCATGCATGACCTATCAAGAAGTAGTTAAGTAATTAGGATAATTGGTAATTAGTGTAGGTAATTCAAATTTCATGTTAATTAGAATTAATTAATCGGTGTTAATTAATTAGTGTAGTTTTTGTAATGAATTAATTAGAATTTAATTACTAATTAATTAGTGTAGTGAATTAATTAAGTCATTAGAAATTTAGAATTAATAAATTATGTAATTAAGTTATTAGTGTAATGAATTAGTTAGTTAATTAAAATTTTATAATTAATTAATTAGTGTCATTGATTAGTTAGTTTAATTAGAATTTTGTAATAATTAATTAGATAATTCCACTTTGTAATAATTAGTTAGAATAATTAATTAGTTAGTAATTAATTAGTTATTTTCAAATTGTAATAATTAGTTAGAATAGTTAATTAATTGTAATGTGTAGTAGCTATTAGTTAATTGATTTGTTTTGTAATAATTGGTTACGTAATTAGTTAGCTAGTTAGTTCATTCGGACCCTCCTGCGTGAGGGCGCATTACTTCATTCGGACCCTCCTGTGCGAGGGCAAAACAACTTGTAATAAGTGTGCGTGTGTGTGTATGTCTTCCAACCCCACGTCTTTCTCCCTTTTTTTTATCAACTTATGATGGTTAGTTTAGAGGCATCATGTTTAATTTAGCATACTCATGTTTGCATCCATTTGTATTGCATGCGCCAAAGGCTCGGTTCATCATCCAATTCGCATTGTCGTTTCAATACTTCTTTGAATACATGCTTAGACCGCATCCGATCAATTCATTTCATATGCCATATTAGTAGCCGAGTCTAGTAATTGCATATCACATGTGTTGTATAGTTAGGAATCATGCATATTTTCTAACTTTGTTTTGTAGCTTGTTCGCGGGATGTCGGTAAATATGTGAGTTGTTATGCATTAGCATCCCGCTTGTACATAATTTTTCTTATTATGTTTAGCATCCTACCATGAGGCTAATTGCTTAAATGATACCTGTTTGAATGCCTGTGGATGAAGGCTTGTTGCTTAAATTGGAATGATTCAACGAATGTACGTTTTAAGATTCACAAACATTAAGCCCACCTAAGGGTGGCAAATTCAAACCCTTTTCGAGAAACAACATGAAATTGAATTGTTCCAATTTGAGCAAACTAGTCTATACCTTGTATGCTTCACATAATAAATTTTAGGATTTATTAAATAATCAGAATAAGAACATATTTGTACATAAGAATCACATCATAATTAGTAGAGGCCGATCTTTGATCGGTGAGTGGGGTGCTCATTATTGACCTTCCCCTCTCATACCTAAGTTCCCGAACCAAGACACTTTGGTAACGACGGACTAATGGCCTTTGGCACGAGTCATGGGTTTCCTAAATTTCCCATAAATATTTAGGTGGCGACTCTGAAATCTGGCAAAGCAGTCCATTTTTGGCATTTGATTCAAACATCGATTTTCCAAAAACAATTGCAGGATTTGGACTCTTTTTGTGTTTCCACTGTTCACATTGCACTTGTGAAATCAGATTCAGAACCAACACACAAGTGGAGTCCGAACTGTAAGGGCTATTTCATTCTTCCAAAAGGGGGCGCGAAAAGCCGAGCTACAGTTTTTCTGGCGACTCTGCTGGGGATTTAGAGAACTTGACTTGAACTTTATGATGTGAATTTTTATCTACATTTATATGTTCTTGCATTGCATTTGCATTGGTGCGCTTAAGTCCTTGTGTTTGCCATCTGCTATTTCCTGGACGGTTTGCTGGAGGCTTGCCTACAAAGCTTGCCAAAAGGCTGACCGGTCATGGCTCTGCCATGTTGGGAACACAACCCTTGGATCTGGACTACCGCTTACTGTTTGATCCTCCTTTCACTTCTCGGTGTTAGGTGTGAGAGGTATATTAGGTAGTCTTGCTGAGGTACCCTTTTGACCAATCGGCCTAGCTGCATATAGTAAAGCCATAGTGACTATTCCAACTTAGGACAGGATGCCACCATTTGTAGGATGTTGTGAAGCCGCTTGTTTGAATAGTGAACCCTAGATCATTTCAAAAGTTAGGACAGGATAACCCCACCCTCCATAGGGGTGTTTGTTCTCTTTCCTGCTATGTGTTCTGTGCAATTTATTGGATCTATACAGGGGTTCTCAATTCTGAACAGTGGTTCAGGCATTTCACATTGTGGGGTTGAGTTCAGTGTGTCAGTATGAGTTTGCAGTAATCAGTGATCAGTTGAGTCGAAACGCTGCTGCTAAAATTCTGATTGGGGGTCCCATTATTTTTTTTTTAGTTTGCAAATATGGCTTCAAAAACAAAAAAACAAAACCAAAAAAAAAAACAAAAAGGAAAAAAAATTAATATGAAGTCAACTCATTTCATTTGTATTGTTATTTTATACCAAAAAAAAAATTTTTTAAACAAAAAAAGAAAAAAAAATTCATCAAATCATTTTGTTTGTGTCGTTGTAGTAATTGTTGTTTTTTTCCAAAAACTTTTTTTTTTAAAAAAAATAAAAATAAAAATAAAATAAAATGGGAATGGGGTTTGTTTTCTTTTGTTCATAAATGTATTTTTGTTTTTTTGGTTATACATATTAAAAAAAAAAAAAAATTTGATATCCCACAAGTCCACCAGTGTAAATAAATAGAACTTGTGGGATATCCGACCATTTCTGTAATTGGGGAGTGACCACCTGTTTTTGAATGTTATGGATGGCCCACACGTTGACTGGCAAGTTGAGAATAATTTTATTCTGAGTTCTGAATTGAGTATTGAGTCTAAGTTTGATTCCACCAAGTTTGTAGAGTTGGGATTAGACTCGTCATTTTAGTGAGTCAAAGTCTGTTGATTTCAAGAGTGTTAAATCTAGACATTTATGTCATGTCTAGATCTTCTTTGTCTTTTGAGTCTGTTGTCATTGCTGAGTCATAGTCTCTTTCCAATAAAGCCCAAAAAAAAAAAAAAAAAAAAAAAAAAAAACAAAACAAAATGCCATAGAGTCTGCCTACTTCTCTGTGCCTTTAAATCATTGCATTGACCAAAGTTTTTGAAAACTTTTTCCAAAACTCTGATAAAAACAAAGAGAAGAATTTCCTCGGGATTTGCAAATTTTGATCAACTGAGAGGAAGAGAGGTGTGCTAAGCTTTGATGAATAAAATCATTTTTGTTAATGTGGGTACTGAGAAGGATCCTGGCTTGGTCCAAATTGGTTCTATCTTGTCTTCGTAAGAGTACGAGTGATTAGTCACTTTGTGAAAAGATTTCAAAAAACTGTTTTTGCGTGGTCCTACGAAAACATGCCTGGAATTGATTATACAGCATAGGATCCCTCTTGACTCAAGGTCAGACCTCCTTAACTCAAGGTCAGACCTCCTTAACTCCTTAGCTTTCAAATCATTATTCGAAGTATTCAATGATCAACCAAAGTGTAAGGCTTGCATAGCCAAATTGGAAACAGCCCTTCAACTAGGGGCAATGATGTGATTCAAATGGAGACAGCCCTTCAACTAGGGGCACTAAGGTCGAATATGATTCAAATGGAAACAGCCCTTGAACTAGGGGCAATGATGTGAGTCAAATGGAGGCAACCCTTCAACTAGGGGCAATAAGGTCGAATGTGATTCAGATTTAAAACAGCCCTTGAACTAGGGGCAAAAGTGTGAGGCTTGCATAGTTGAAATGGAGGCAACCCTTGAACTAAGGGCAATAAGGTACCACCCTTGAGAGGCTCGCTGGGCCGAAAACCTGAAAGGGCGACCCAGGCAAAAGTTAGAGCACAAAAAAAAAAAAAAAATGAAAAGCTCGCAAGGTTGAAAACCCGAAAGGGCGGCTTTGGCAAAAGGTAGAGCGTAAAAGGAGAGTATCAATACTCGAGTGAACCTTAGCCAAAACTATGTAGGGCCTGTGATTCAGATTGAAAGCAACCCTTGAACTAGAGGCAAGAAGGTCAGATGTGAGTTAGATTTGAAGCAGCCCTTGAACTAGGGGCAAAAGGTTGGAGGTGATCAAAGAGTTAAAACTGAATCGTTTCCCAATGAAGACCGCCCAGAAAGGCAAACCCAGAAGTTGAGAGAATGAATTTTATTATTGAAGGACAGTCAAGTTCCTATCCACTACACTAGGGGCAACACTAGGGGCAAATTCAGACCCAATTAGCCTAGTCCCTACATCATCATATCTACTGGTCAAGTGTAGCAGTCGTTCTTATAGATGGCCTACAGATTTCACACCCAATCAACATGGACAAAGTAAAATGAAAGTAACCCTTGAGAGGCTCGCTGGGCCGAAAACCCGGAAGGGCGACCCAGGCAAAAGTTAGAGTTAAAAAAAAAAAAAAAAAAAAAAAAAAAAAAAAAAAAATGAATGAAAAATATATAGAAAAAAAAAGAGAGAAAAAACAAATAATAATAAAAAAATGAAATGATGATGAAACAAAAAAGGAGAGTGTCAATACCCGAGTGACCCTTAGCCGGAACTACGATAGCCTGATTCCTATCTTGAGGATACGTAGGTAGCTTCATCTTGAAGTTCGGCCCCAATAATTTTTGTTAACTCATTCATTTTGTCCATGTTTGATTGGTGTATCTATAGTCGACTTGGTTGTCCTATCCGTGTTTGATTGGTGTATCTTCATTCTGCTCAGTTCAATTGGTTCAATTCAACTTGGTTTAGTTCGGTTCGGTTTGGTTCGGTCCAGTTCTGCTTGGCTTCATTCGGTTCGGGTTGGCTTGGTTCGAATCTCACCTTTGATTATCTGGTTTGGGACTATGCACCCCAATGGTTGATTCCATGTTAGTTGAGTAGTGGCCATTTGTAAAAATAAGTTTTGATTAATTTGAATGAAGTTGACTAATTTTTCTCGAAAATTGTTCCATTTTTGCCAAACTTGAACCATTCTTTGGATGTGAAAAAGGAAAATTTTCAGTGCTCACAATTTAGCTTACATGATTTCAAAACAGAAAATGGAATAAGTAGGCTAATCTAACTCTCATGTTGATCAAAACATTTTACAAAAAAAAAAAAAAAAATTCAAGGTAATGAATTAGGGGCATAGTTGAGTCAATGATTCTATCTTCTCCACCACTCGAGTCAACTCGTCAGTGTATATGAGTGTGTATTCATATTAGTCAGTGTATTTATACCAGTCAATGTATATCGGTGTGTATTTATACCAATCAGTGTATTTATACCAGTTAGGGTATTCATACCAGTCAGCGTATAGAAGTGTGTTTGGATTATTTTGGCTTCGTTTTTCTTACGTTGAGTCCGTTTTATTTTTACTCAGGTCAATGTGGATCAATGTCCAATTCAGAGTTCAAAAAATTCAATCAATCTCAAATTCGATCAAACAAAGTATTTTCAAACTCAAAGTGATATGCCAGTCACACCATTGAGATACAAAACTGAAACTGATTTTATTAAAATTAGGGGAGGACATCCCCGATTACAGAGACTCCAAAAAAAAAAAAAAAAAAAAAAAAAAAACTAACCCAACATATATACAAAACAGAAAATACAGAAAAAACAAAAGAAAAAAAAAACAATTAAAAAAAAAAAAACAGAACAGAAAATACACAAAAAAAAAGAGAAAAAAAAAGGGGGATCTTTTTCCTTTCTTCGCCGGTGCCGGCCACACACGGACTTCATTTACTCGGCTCATTTGTCGCCGAACTCTTCCTCTTTTTGTCGTCAACCTTCGAAGGCCCTTCTCCAGTACTTCCGCCAAGAACTACCACAGTGTTTCCGCCGACCATCAAAGGCGATGTACGAAGATGCCCCAAATCGGGCCATAGAGGTGGAGTGCCTTTTCAACTCCTTGTTTTCAGCCTTCAGCTCCTTGTTTTCAGCCTTCAAGGCACAAATCTCTACCCGTGCATCTCTGTACATGCACTGGAGAAGAGACAGTTGGGCATTGACCTGGTATACCTCACACGCCTTGTTTTGCAGACGGTGAGACAGGTTAGTCACCGCGGCCACTGTTTCCATACACGACTTCAGCGTGAGGTGGTTAGCATCAATATCAGTTTGAGCAGCCATCACTTGCTCAACTGTTAGGGTGGGAAGACTGGGATGAGTAAGAGTAGGAGCACTTGGCCCAGAAGAGCTCGATGGATTATTAAGATCCGGAAAGAGAGAGAAGGGGCGAGACGAAGCCATGTATAAGAGAAGAGAAGAGAAGAGAAGGCAGAAATGACAGAAGAGTCACAGAAGACTGGTAGAAAATAGAAGAGGAAAGGAAGAAGGAGGAGGAAGCTGGAAGAGTAATGGAGAAGGAGAAGAAGAAGAGATTGGTTAAGAAGAAGAAGAGATACGAAGGAGAAGAAGAAGACGAGAGAGAAAGACAAAGAGAGGGAGAGGGTCGAGGTGAGCGTCGATCGAGGGGGCTGCTTTTGTCGGCCATCGACACAAAAGCAGAGCCCACGTGCCAAACGCGGCAAGGAACGCGGGAGAATTGTGTATGCCTATATGTATATATATTGTATAGTTATGTAATATATATATTTGTTTGAACATTTGAGTCACAGGTGTGGCTTGGGTTCAGTGGTTTGGCCTAGTGAGTCAAGGATTGAAAGGCTGAGCCCGAGGTCAGGGGTTCGAACCCCACATCGAGTTTTTCTTTGTTTTGTTTTCATTTTGGTTTTGATGTATATATGTTTTGTCCACCTATATATATATATATATATATATTTGTTTGAATTGTTTCTGTCACACGAGTGTCTTGGGTTTAGTGGTTTGGCCCAGTGGTTGAAGAGTGAGAGGCTGAGCCTGAGGTCAGGGGTTCGAACCCCACATCGAGTGTTTCTTTTGTTTTGATTTTGGTTTTATGTATTGATGCCTTGTATAATATGTATATATATTTCTTTGCCTATCTTGTCACAGAGTGGCGTGGTTCAGTGGTCGAAGACTTGAAGACCAGGCCTGAGGTCAGGGGTTCGAAACCCCGTATCCCATGTCCATCCATTTTGTGATTTTCCTTTCTTTTTTTTGTGTGTTTTGCATACGTGTCTCATATATGTATATATATTTCTTTGTCTATCTTGTCACAGAGTGGCGTGGTTCAGTGGTCGAAGACTTGAAGACCAGGCCTGAGGTCAGGGGTTCGAAACCCCGCATTCCATGTCCATCCATTTTGTGATTTTCCTTTCTTTTTTTGCGTGTTTTGCGTACGTGTGCTGACGTCAGCAAACGGAATATGCCTTCTCAGTAACGGCATCTACCCCCACTGACGGTTGCAAACGGAATATTCTCCCTCTATGTATATATCCGTATATGTCTGTATATAGGTCCGTATATGTCTGTGTCGTATATACCTGTATATATATTGTATATGTCTGTCTATATATACTGTATATGTCTGTATATAGGTCCGTATATGTCTGTGTCGTATATACCTATATCTGTATATTTATATGTATACCATGTATATCTGTCTGTGTATATATCCGCCTCTATCTGTATATATCTGTCTGTATATGGTCTGTATATGTATATATCTGTATATATCGGTCTGTATATGGTCTGTATATGTATATATGTATACCGTATGTATATATCTGTGTGTATTTTTGTCTGTATATGAACATATGTATACCATGTATATCTGTTTGTGTATATATCCGTCTCTGTCTGTGCATACGTTTGTATATAAATATATGTATACTGTATGTACATATCTGTGCATCTATCATACAATAATCTCACTTCGTTCACCTACCACACAAATTTCAAATTCAATTCCATCGCACTATTTTGTACAATCCCCCGGTCTAGGAGACCTCAAAATCCCTGGTCTAGGAGACCTTAAATCCCCGGTCTAGGAGACCTCAAAATCCCCGGTCTAGGAGACCTTAAATCCCCGGTCTAGGAGACCTCAAAATCCCCGGTCTAGGAGACCTCAAAATCCCTGGTCTAGGAGACCTTAAATCCCCGGTCTAGGAGACCTCAAAATCCCCGTCTAGGAGACCTTAAATCCCCGGTCTAGGAGACCTCAAAATCCCCGGTCTAGGAGACCTCAAAATCCCCGGTCTAGGAGACCTGAAATCCCGGTCTAGGAGACCTCAAAATCCCCGGTCTAGGAGACCTCAAAATCCCTGGTCTAGGAGACCTTAAATCCCCGGTCTAGGAGACCTCAAAATCCTCGGTCTAGGAGACCTCAAAATCCCTGGTCTAGGAGACCTTAAATCCCCGGTCTGGGAGACCTCAAAATCCCCGGTCTAGGAGACCTTAAATCCTATAAAGGTGCAATTCCTTTGGTGTTTGTAGTGCCCGAACGACTTTGGGTGGTCTGGTATAGCCATCTGCCTATGATTGCAATGAGTTCCTAGGAGACCAACTGCGACGGTGGAAACTAGAGTTCGAATGGCGATGCCTAGAACGCAAAAGGTTCGGGATTTCCGAGACTAAAGTCTGGTTTAAATACCCAGAGGTGCATCCAGGGGTGTATTCTCGGCTTGAAATCTGTATGGTAGCCCCATAAGTTGAGATAGCTTATATGCGTCTCAAATCTGGATACTGAACCAACCTAGTCTGTCACTCCGTTGGAGAATAGGGAAAGTTGTAAATATGATCAGAAAAGCGGCATCCATGGCCACCCAAATCGGTTAACAACAGCAGGTGCGCCTGTCTGTTCACACCACCCAACTCGGTTAAAAACATCAGGTGCGCCTGTTGTTTACACCATCTTTCCTCCTTTCCCGTGACACGTGTTAGGATGTTGATTTCTCTTAGTTGAGGTCTTCCCTCTCTTGCATGATCATAAGATTTTCAAAAATAATTGGCTTCGCGTAGCGTATAAGTCCAGATCTCAAAATCATTCTGCATATCATTAGCATCTTGCCCCTGAACTACGCTGGTTTGATTCCTTGCAAAGGGATACGTAGGCAACCTTCGGGTTCAACCACTTGCATTGCATTTTGTTTGTTTGCCCAAGTCTTACGGCCTTGTCAAAAGAGTCGTCTTCGGCTTTGACATTCACTCACGTCACTTCATGACTTCGAGCTCTGTCAAAGAGGGGCAACTGTAGACACCCCATTTTTGACCGCCCCTAAGACTTGGACACTTTGTTTTGACCACCCCATGATGAAAATTGGAATATGCCACTTTATGAATTTCTCAGCATAAAAATCAAATTGAAGCTTTAATCCCAAGCCTCGCCCATTTTGGCCATCACTAATATTTTATTAATGTGTAGTATTTTATAATTTTATATTTTTATATAAATTTATGTGTGTACATATGTTTAGATATTTTTATCAAAACCAAAAATAACAAAAAAAAAGAAGAAAAAGAAAAGAAAAGAAAGATGCTAGATTCAACGTGTGTATATATATATATATATATAGATAATATATTATTATGATTATTGTTTTTTAGACGAAATATCTGGTCATGATGAGAGGTTTGGGTGAAGTATTAATTTTTAAAAGAAAGGGTGAGACACCTCTCTGGCTCTTCACTTCTAAGTTCACTTTACACCTACAGAGATGAGTGATAGCTGTTTAAAAACAAAAAAAAGAGGGGCCTCAGGTCATGATGGGAGGTGAGTGGCGGAAAATAAAAGAATGAGGTGGTGAAGAATATTTGGGGGAGAGACCCAACACATACTAAAGGAGGAAGGGGGCCATATACACACATGGGGGGGACTCTCTCTCTCTGTCGGCTTAGAGAGAGAAAGGTGAGAGAAATGAGAGATAAAATAGAGGCATATATTGAAATCACTAGTTGAGAGGAAAAGGGGGGGCCTTTGGGCGGAGCACAAAAATAGGAAAAAAGAGAAACACTTCAACACTCTCTCCCTCTCGGGTGGGAGAGGGAGAACAGGAGAATAAAAATAAACAAGCAGCTCTCTCTCTCTGGAGTTGGGAGGAGAACACACACACACAGCCATTTACACACACCATTGATACACACATCAACACATTCAACAAACACACAGCCACCGCTGCCATCACACACTCAACACACATGATTCACACCACCACTACCATGCATACACGGTATAAACACACAGCACACACACATGCATAGAGTGCTTTTCTCTCTCTAAAAGAGGAGACCCAACACCACTGCCATCCACACACGGCGCACACACAGCCACGATGAACACACATACACTGATTCGGCTCCCTCTCTGATACACTACCCAGCACATACTCGGCACCCACACACCACACACAGCACATACACACACGGCTCTCTCTCGCACCTCTCGGCATCTCACTCAACGCACACAGCACACACACACAACTCATGCATACACATGCAACACCCACACCATACACCTCCCACACACCACACCACCCATGCCACACCACCCATGCTCACAGCAACCCAGCACCACTACACAACCCAGCTCTCTCTCTCTTCTCTCTCTAACACACACCCATGCACACACAGACACGAGGCATACACACATATACAGCATGCACACACACAACACAGGGACGGGGGGAACCAAACCCAGTTCTCTCTTCTCTCTAAGACACACAAGCCACCATGAACACACACACGCATGCATACACAAGACACACACTCAGCACACCCACGGCAGCTGGACACCCAACACACACACCCATGAGACACAACACACATGACAAAACACATACACAGCACACCCACGGCAGCTGGACACCCAACACACACACCCATGAGACACAACACACATGACAAAACACACACACACACACACCCATACACAACACATCATACACCCATTTACATAACACCACACACATGCACACATTCATGCACACCACCACCACTACACCCACACACACTGATACACGGCTATCACACACTCATGCACTCACGGAACACACAGCTCACTCTCTCTAGCTGAAATACACCCACGGCATCAACCTGGTCTCTCCCTCTCCCTCTCTTGGCCACCAAACACAGACCCCTCTCTCTAGCTAGGTGACCAACTCAACCACTCCGATCATCGCCAATAACCGCTGCAACAGTAGCCGCAGAAGCATCGCATCTGCCACCGTAAACACCCTCATCAGTTTATTCATCAACCCCGTCCAGCTCCTCAGTCAGCAAGTCGTGTTCCTCCTCCGCAGCAGCACCATGGCAGCAGCTTTGGCGACTCTTCTCTCCATGCATGACCTATCAAGAAGTAGTTTAAGTAATTAGGATAATTGGTAATTAGTGTAGGTAATTCAAATTTCATGTTAATTAGAATTAATTAATCGGTGTTAATTAATTAGTGTAGTTTTTGTAATGAATTAATTAGAATTTAATTACTAATTTAATTAGTGTAGTGAATTAATTAAGTCATTAGAAATTTAGAATTAATAAATTATGTAATTAAGTTATTAGTGTAATGAATTAGTTTAGTTAATTAAAATTTTATAATTAATTAATTAGTGTCATTGATTAGTTAGTTTAATTAGAATTTTGTAATAATTAATTAGATAATTCCAATTTGTAATAATTAGTTAGAATAATTAATTAGTTAAGTAATTAATTAGTTATTTTCAAATTGTAATAATTAGTTAGAATAGTTAATTAATTGTAATGTTGTAGCTAGCATAGTTAATTGATTTGTTTTGTAATAATTGGTTACGTAATTAGTTAGCTAGTTAGTTCATTCGGACCCTCCTGCGTGAGGGCGCATTACTTCATTCGGACCCTCCTGTGCGAGGGCAAACAAACTTGTAATAAGTGTGCGTGTGTGTGTATGTCTTCCAACCCCACGTCTTTCTCCCTTTTATTTATCAACTTATGATGGTTAGTTTAGAGGCATCATGTTTAATTTAGCATACTCATGTTTGCATCCATTTGTATTGCATGCGCCAAGGCTCGGTTCATCATCCAATTCGCATTGTCGTTTCAATACTTCTTTGAATACATGCTTAGACCGCATCCGATCAATTCATTTCATATGCCATATTAGTAGCCGAGTCTAGTAATTGCATATCACATGTGTTGTATAGTTAGGAATCATGCATATTTTCTAACTTTGTTTTGTAGCTTGTTCGCGGGACGTCGGTAAATATGTGAGTTGTTATGCTTTAGCATCCCGCTTGTACATAATTTTCTTATTATGTTTAGCATCCTACCATGAGGCTAATTGCTTAAATGATAAACTGTTTGAATGCCTGTGGATGAAGGCTTGTTGCTTAAATTGGAATGATTCAACGAATGTACGTTTTAAGATTCACAAACATTAAGCCCACCTAAGGGTGACAAATTCAAACCCTTTTCGAGAAACAAACATGAAATTGAATTGTTCCAATTTGAGCAAACTAGTCTATACCTTGTATGCTTCACATAATAAATTTTAGGATTTATTAAATAATCAGAATAAGAACATATATTGTACATAAGAATCACATCATAATTAGTAGAGGCCGATCTTTGATCGGGTGAGTGGGGTGCTCATTATTGACCTTCCCCTCTCATACCTAAGTTCCCGAACCAAGGCACTTTGGTAACGACGGACTAATGGCCTTTGGCACGAGTCATGGGTTTCCTAAATTTCCCATAAATATTTAGGTGGCGACTCTGAAATCTGGCAAAGCAGTCCATTTTTGGCATTTGATTCAAACATCGATTTTCCAAAAACAATTGCCGGATTTGGACTCTTTTTGTGTTTCCACTGTTTCACATTGCACTTGTGAAATCAGATTCAGAACCAACACACAAGTGGAGTCCGAACTGTAAGGGCTATTTCATTCTTCCAAAAGGGGGCGCGAAAAGCCGAGCTACAGCTGCAATTCAAATCCCAACAGTGGCTTCAAAGTTCTAATAATGGCTTCAAGACCCATCGTTCAACACCAAATATAGCGATCCAGGTTTTACCCCGACCTTTGTTGTGTTCCGGACTCGGGTTCCGTGGTTGTGTGTTGTTATCTTTGTCTTATTTCCTCCCTTTAATTCTTTGAATTTGAGTTTTGGGACTTGTTGGGTGAGTTTGGAATAGGTTGGTTGTGAGTTATTACAAATGGTTGCTGCCCAGGTTTTGGCATCTTCGCTCGAGCGAGCTTTGGGTATTTGCTTCTTCGCTAAAGCGAGAACTCTTACGCTCTTGCATGCGTCTGCTTTTATGGTAGACCTGAAGGTTTGAATTGTGCGCTCGAGCGAGGCCACTTGTTGAGTACGGTCGCTCGAGCGACAAGTCCTTCGCTCGAGCGAGCCTCGCATATATCAGTTCACAGCAGCATGATTTCATATCACTTTTTGACATTTTCTACACTCAAAACCCTAGATCCGGCTGCCTCTCTCTCTCTAAAACTCTCTCTCTCTCTACAAATACCCCTTGATCTAGAGTCTCTCTACCCTACTCCCTTTGTAAAAGAGATAGAGTATCGCGTGGGCTCCCTTTTGATCCGAAAAAAGTGAAAGTTTGGAGTATCTTTGGGTTTCTCCCTTCTTCTCCTTTGAGCTTTTACACTTAAGGTAGGGATATTCTACTCTCCCATATGAGTTTTAACATAGATATTGTTATCTTGTATAAATTGTGGGATTTGGGAAGGTTTTTTGTGAAATTTTGGTTGGTTTCTATATATGTATAAAAGAGGGGTTTTCTATTTGGGTTCCTTTGGATATGAGAGGTCTTGAACATGTTACGGCTTGAGAAGAATGGACGAAATTTGGTCTTAAGTGTAATGTTTGTTAAAAGGAGAGCCCTAATTTGAATTAAATAAGTTATTTGGTATAAATAAGTTATTTGGTATAAATAACAAGATTGGCTTGGGGATTATGGAATTGAAGGAAAATGTGATTAAATGGTGTGGTTGGATTAATAAATTACTCACCTATGAAAAAGTTGATAAATTATCTGTTGATAGATTTATTTATCTGTTTAGAAATATCTGTTTTGGGCTATCGGTGGAGGATAGTCATAATTGTTGTAGAAACTGCATGATGATTAGGTGAATTAAAACTAATCAATTGGATTATGTCATTGAATATGACGGTTGGATTAGACCATTGAATATGTGATTTGTTTAGTCATTGTATATGACGACGTGTTTAAATACATTGTATATGTATCTTTGTTTGGGAGGAGATAGGAGATGTACTCCATTATTTGGGAGGAGATAGGGGATGGACTCCATTGATAATTAAGTTGGCCGGAGTGTCTAGGGTGAAAGTCCCGAAATCTTATATATATTTGGGTGCCGGTTCCCTGGGACGTAGTTCCATAAAGTGGCAAGAAATAGAAGTGTTGAATTGATGATTATAATGAATTGTGAACCATTGAGTTGTAGTCTCATTTTGGTTGCTTTGATAATAATGAATTTGGTTAATTGGTTTTATATGAAATAGAAGAATGGAAATGAGTTGAGATATTAGTTATCTATGTCGAATGAACTTGAAAAGAATATGTATTGGTTAAGAATATCTCATATTTATTCAATGCTTATGTCTTAGTTAATTCTCATATGTTGTTTAGCATATCTCTACTGGGCTTTGGCTCACCCTACTTGGGACACTATTTTCAAGTACAGGTGACATACCGCCTCCAAGGACATAGCTAGGGAGGTTTAGGAGCTGAAGGCTTCATTTTGCATATTTTGTTTTGTGTTTAATGTAAAATTTCAAGCCAAGGGCTTTATATGTAAAAAAGTTAGAACTCTTCTTTTGTTGTAACCAAGTGATAACTTGGAAAGCTGTAAGCCCGTAGGGCATTATTTTGTTGATTTTTAGTTATGAACGTTCATGAATATGTAATGTATATGATACATTTTGTAAAGGAAACTCTGATGAATGAAAAGATAATATTTCTCCTATGTTTATGACATTTGTGAATGGTTGTCTTATACTATATTTTGAGGGCATTACACCAAAACAGAGGTATTTTTCATTGTCTCTTTTTTTTTCTTTTTTTTTTGGCACCTTTTTGGTTGTTTGAGTTTATGTTACTAAGAGGCTAAATTTATTACATTGATTCTTTTCTTTTCACAATTCCTCTCTATTTTTGTAGGTCCACTGTCCAAAGTAAATTAGTTGACTGATGGATACATGCAACCTATTCGATAAAATTCCTATAAGAAAATATATTATCTACTCTTATTTTTGCTGAGGAGCCTCAATTTAAAAATGAGGTATCCACAACACACATGCACTAAGTAAATCATTTGCACCTACTACACTTGGCATTTTCTCATGCCCAATTATGTTGATTTACACCCAAAAGTCTTCACAAAGCTGCAAACCCAATTATAGATTGGTTACATTTGGCCATCAATCTGAACTGAAGGTAATTACCTTCTTTTTTCTTTTTTCTTTTTTCTTTTTTGGTAAAAAAAAAATAATAAAAAATATAAAAATTAGAACAATTTATTTTTTTGATAGTCTTTATTATGATTATGATGGCTGGTTTTGTTGTGTTGAATTGAAACAACAATGGAAGGACTATCTCCACATCTGAAATGTGTAAGCTGAGAGACTCAGAGAGAGAGAGAGAGAGAGAGAGAGAGGGGATACTCCCTCAACATTAAAAGGCTACTCATTTCTTGATGTGTTTTATTTTTTATTTATTTTTGTGGACAAAACAATAAGGAAACAGAAGCTCCTAGCATTAAAGTTAGGAAAACAATGTGGTACTATAACACATTCGTGCCTATAACAGCTCCTTTGCTTTCACTTCATCCAATGTTACTATTGATAAAAATTTACAGAGAAGGAATAGGGGAATCTACACCTTTTGTGTTCAAGGTTAAGCCTATCTTTTTATCAATCAACTTTATCCTTAGGAATAAACTATCCTACTTGCAGCTTTATTTTTTGGACATTGAATATGGAGTGCAGAACAAATTATGAGTTATAGTTGACTTGGATCCACGCATCATTACCCTTTTGATTGCTATTATGGCTTGAACTCCATATTCCGTGTTCTTTAGAAGTTTGAGAACAGTTGCTGACTTGGACACTCATTATATTTTTGTTCGCGCTAATCCATCCATAGATCCCCATGCTTATAATGCTCCTAATACTTTTCAAGTTGATGCAATGGCATGAGGATAATGAAGCTGTAGAGTATAGAGAGCGTGATATTATTGTGCAGAAACATCATGGTCATTCTGAGAGAATTGGCATGTGTTATCCATTGATATATAATAATATAATCATTTTGGAGTTGTGAATTTGTTTTGGTCTTTTTGTTTTGTTTTGTTTAGATATGGGACAATGTTGTTTCAGCCATTTATGCTCCTGGTGGTCTCCTGAGCTATGTTTAATTTGATTGTGTTCTTTTATGTCATCATAAAGTTGAACTCTGCCTATTAGGGTCTCTATTACAAAGAGAAGAGTTGCTTGCTATAAATAACTGTATTAAATTGAAGATAAAATTTGTTTGTCTTTAATAGATTTGAATGTGTTCAATTTATGTGGAATGTAGGTCTTTGAATTGAGGCTCATAACTTTGTTTTGTCCTTTACTTTATTTTATTTTATTTTTTTGGTTTTGTTTTTTTGTTAGTTTTTTCTTCTTCTTCTTTTTTTTTTATATATCTAATGCACATCTTTGAATTACATTTTCAGAAGCAAACAAAAAAAAAGGGAGGTAGCCATCATGTATGTCATTACTGGAAGTCTATATTAGTTATTGAAGTTACTTGGAATGTTCATTGAAAGTCTTCATAACAATAATAATAAAGAAAAGAGTGGGGAGTGGTTCTCTTCCCGTCTCTATTAAAACGAAGATTAAATTTGTTTTTGTTTAATTGGTTTGAATGGTTTCAAATTTTGTGAAATTCAAAAGTGAATCAAATTTCTTTCTTAAATGTAGGTTGTTGAAGATGGAGATTATGATCTTGCTCTAGTGCTAATTGGAAATGAGAAGAGGCTTGTTTATATGCATTTGCATATTGTCATTGATGATGCTATAGTTGCAGTAAACACATCATTCCAATTGGGATTGACTTGATTTTATTTATTTTGTGCTTGGTTTAACTTTAGGTATTGTTGTACATAAACTTAAATTTTAGATTGTAAGAACATGTGGGCTATTGTTGTTATCATAAATAGAATTTATTCATATATATTCGGATGTCAATGAATTAAAGTGTAGATATTATTTAATAATTTTTTATTGGAAATTAATTTGTTGTTTGTGATGGTAATTTTTGCTATCCCAAATACCAAATAAATTTTTTTTATAAAACAATTAAATTTTTTGCCGACGCAATCAAGTTGTTGCCAAAAGTATCATTTTTACCGATGCAAATTTGAGTCGGCAAAAGTAACACATAATCATCTTATTTGAACCACTTTTGCCGACACAATTGGAAATTGGCGACGATGGTTGAAAGCTTTTGCCCACAAAGATGTTTGTTGCTAAAGACATACTTTTGGCGATGCAATGAATTTTTCATCGGTAAAAACTTTTCAAGACACACTTTCAGCGATGGGTTACCGACGAAGCTCTATGGGTTGGCAAAGCTCTTTGCCAACGATTTTTGCCTTTTGAAAACGAATTTTATTGTATTGCCAAAACTCTTTTTTGTTGTAGTGTGTGTGCTCTCATAAATCCTAACTTATTATGTAGTGGGTGTATGGCTTATGTAAGATGGGATGTCCCGAAATTATTGATGTCCTTTTTAATAATTTCATTTAAAGTTATTATTGTAATAAAAAAAAAGTTAAAAATTGGGGGGTCCGAAATAATTAATGGGGTTCTAATAGTAGCACTCTTGAATTTATTGCATGTATTTTACTCTAACCATTATAGCCTTGTTTGATTAACAAGATTAATAGTGAAAAAAATTAATAATTCAATAAATTTGTGTATGATTACTTATCTAATTAAATTTATTATATATTCATTTTATTTTTTTTCTTTCATATTTAAAATTATGATCCAAACCTGTCTCAATATTAAATTCACTAATCAAGTTGATTAAATGTCTATCGTACATGTAATCTGGTTAATAAATGAACTAACAATTCCAATTATATACTATAATCCTACTAATCAAATATACCCCATATACCTTCCACCCAAGGTATTCATTTTCCTCATTTCCCATTTCCTCATAAACCAATTTGGGGGCCATAAAAAAATGGTGATTATTCGGTTAAGTTAGATTATTTTTAGGCCCTATCCAATTCACAGAGGCGTGCTATTACACCAAAGAGTTTTGACACTGCGTTTTGGAAGTGGCATTGGAAACTCAAGGTGCACCCGAGGTGGAATCTTTTTTATGAGAAAATGCCTTGATTTCATACTACGTAAGATGAAATCTCCGAGCCCGAAGAGTGGAGAGATGGATATTCATTGCCTACGGTCGAAACTCAGGCATGTTTGGAAGTTGAGGTGTCAAATCTTACCCAAATCTATTAATTCCCCTAATTATATCCATTTCAAACTCATATCAACCGGCTCAAATCAATAAATGAGTTTAAATGGGTTGTTCATTATTAACTCAATTATAATTGCATTTACATGGGTTGGACATGGGTACAAATTTAAGCCCGTTCAAATGGGCATCACTTCTACTACAAATTCTAAAAAAAACTAAACATTTTTTAAAAAAAAATAAAAATAAAAAATTCTTTTTAGAAAAAATAAAAAATATTTTTTTTCTAAAAAATAAAAAATACGTTTTGAAAAAATAAAAAAATTTAAATAAAAATAAAAATAAAATTTCGAAAAAAACATATTTTTTTCAAAAATAAGAAAAAAAATATTTTTTCAAAAAAAAATCAAAACAAATAAAAAAAAAAAAGAGAGAAAATAAATGGTTTGGTTGGATTTATTTGTTAAGCCCAATCCGTTTAAGCCCATTTATTAAATGGACAGGTTTGGATTGATTGCTTTAAATATATAATCCGTTTTGACCGCCCCAAACCCTCCCATTTGCCACCTCTATTTGGAAGCAACTCATAGGGGGTGTTTGTTTGTTGACATTAGGCCATGGGATTGGATTTTATGTCACCAATGAATAATACTAGTCCAACATTTGGTTTTAAAAAGTAGAAGTCGGATTAGTAGTCCAATCGGATAACTCGGTTCCCCATATGTTGGATAACCCAACCAGTTTTATTCTAACATTATTTCTTTTTCAGTTTTTACATTTCGTGTTCTTTACATTTCTGTACTTCAAAATTCCTGTATTGCATTTCGTTCATAAGAGTAGTTTTCAAGTAGCTTGTTGCTGTACAACCTCTAACGAGGCCGTTTCAAATCTTTGTAAGTTTTCATTTTGCTTAATGAAATACTACAACTGTTCTTTATTTACCCATTGTTTGCTTAATTCTCCTAAACCAAGCCAACCAGTAAAAGTCCTCATCATTGAGGCTGAAAGAACTAAAACACAATCGTCTGATAATTGGTTAGCAATTAAATTCTGTAAGGACTGATTGATCCTTGCTGGCACACTCATAATTACAATAATAACCTTCGAAAGCCAAAAAGCCAACATATATTTTTGGCACGCCCGGTGGGACTAATTGAAATGGCTAGACGTAGGAGATAAGGAGAAAATAAACACTTGGAAGAAGGCGTGGAAGGAGAGGTAGAAATACCTAATCCAGAGGATAATGTGACAACACATCCTGTGGAGACACCTATTTTATCAGAACCTATAGTCGAACAGACCAGCACTTCGGAACAAGTACCACATGTTCAGAATATTGGACGAGGCCAAGGAATTGAACCATTCATTGTTCCATCTACTCAGCCAATGAATCCATGTGGTGGCCTAGTAGATGCCGTGGGACAGTAGTTAATGAATACAATGGAAAGGTGGGCAACATCCTTTTTGGATCGAATGAGTACTTACCAACCAACAAACACAAGACACATGGAGGATATTTTCAAATGTCCCTCAGCAAAGATTGGCTAGAGATAAACAGCCTATGCAAATTAATGGACATTTTAATGGTCAAACTAGCAATCAAAACTATGAAAGATCATCACCTCAGTCTTGGTATGAGCCTCTTTCGAGGCCTATGGCAAGTCAAAATGCCTCATTACTTAACAGTGAAGCCATGCAAACTGGTGGATCTGGCTTAGTACAAGAAAATGGCATAAGGATGGTTCCAAATCCCATGTTCGAAGCCATACCTGGCACAAGGGGGTTCACTAACCCTTTATTCGAATTTATACCCGGGGGGTTGGAAGGTTTTCCTACAACTGGAAGAGACACAACACCTGTTCCAGCACCTTTCGCAAGTCCTTTCACAGGACAGACTCAAAGAGGTCATCCATACCCTTAACAGCAGCCAGCATCACAGGGACAACCAGTCCCAAATATACCACCCTATGGACCAAGAGGACTCCAAGCACAAGGTTGTCCACCAAATCCTGTAGTTGTTCCTTCAGTAGTGGTTCAATAAGCATAAAATATGGTCCCTAGGGACCAAATTGCTGACATTATTAGAAAGATGTGTGAACCAATGGCTCGGGGGGTTCAGACTCCTGTCTACAGAAAACCATATCCAGAATGGGTAGATAGGGTACATTATTCACCCAAGAGGTTTCAGGATACCAGATTTTGCCCTTTTTTATGGAATGGAAACCAGTCAATGGTTGAACATATTGCTAGATTCGCGGCTCAGTATGGTGAATTTACCAATAATGACTATATGAAGTTAAGATTATTTCCAAATTCTCTAACTGGAGGAGCATTTGTATGGTATATTAATCTTACACCTGGCACTATCCAAACTTGGCAACAAATGGAAGAGGCATTTCATGCCCAATTCTTCCAAACAGAACCAGAGGTTTCCATGGCAGACTTGGCAAGATTGAATCAAAGGCCTGATGAGAAGGCTATTCAGTTTATTGCCAGATTTAAAAGAGCACGAAATAAATGTAAGATCATCTTACTAGAGCCTGAATTTGTGAGACTGGCTCAAAATGGTCTAGAGTTTAGGCTTCGAAAGAAGTTTGACTCAACTGAGTTTAGAGACTTAGTGGAATTAACCTATAAGGTGTCTAAGTATGAAAACATTACTGGAAGAAGAACAAGATCGGAGTAATGCATCATATAAGACATATTATAGAGATCCTAATTATGAGATTGATGCAGCAGAGATTGTAGGGAAAGAACCTGTGATCTGTGAAACATTAATTCATAAAGACACAACGATTGACCAACAGTTTAAAAAGAAAGACCTTCATAGGAAATACTCTTTCGATTTAACAAAGGCAGATAATATTTTTGATCGTTTGCTTGCTGTAAATTTCCTGAAGTTACCAAAAGAAATCAAAATTCTATCTCCAGAGGAACTTAAAGGAAAAGTGTATTGTAAATGGCATAATTCTTGGTCTCACTCAACTAAAAACTGCATTGTTTTTCGAGACAGGATCCAAGAGCAGATTCGAAAGGGGAGTTTAAAATTCCCAGCTAAACCAGAAAAGGCCATGGGGATTGATACTAACCCATTTCCAAAAAATTAGAAAAGTGGCAGCCAATGTTATCACGCCAGACTTCCAGAACTTGTCCTTGAAAGAGTTGGAAGAAGTCAATGTGCAGATGGATGTTGCCAGCCAGACAACTGTCAAGAAAGACACAGGAAATCTACCAGCTATTGGACAAGGTTTCTCAGACCAGAGGGAGGACTCTGATAAAGAGGCACTGGATGATGATTCTTTGGAGGCAGCCGTTATGCAAAGAATCAGATGCAGGCTGAGTTACAAGTGGTTGAAAGGAGTTCCAATTGATGGGAAACAATACTACAAGGATGTGCAGAGGCATCCTAAACCAACTAGTGCTTATAATAAAAGGCCATATCCAACTAGCATTAGGCAGCAGCCATTAATGGCTGAGCCAACAGCTGCTAGAATGCATTCTAAAGGCAAGAGGCCTTTATATGAATCCAAACCACCTAATTATTACAGAACGGAGATCAGTCATCCTGAAAGGAGGCCGCAGAAGGGTTCAGTTTATGGGATCAAAGCCAGAGATTGGCCCCCTAGACCAGCCTCGCGCAAGATGGAAAGTGGCTACTTTCATCAAAGGCCTAGTCAGGCTCGAGGTAGGGAGTCAAGGCCAAGCAGTGGCCCTCACAGCCAGCTTCGAAGATGGTTTCGAAGAAAAAATGAACAGTTCGACAGTTGGGTCAGTAGGTTCGTGGTACCTGGAGTTTCAGATTGGTTTGTCCTGAAGAACAAACCTAAGGAGATGTCTACCCAAAGAAATGTGGTTGGGAACCTAGGTAGGATGGTCAAACCTCCTTTGGTGGCTCCAAACAATTGGGTATTACTTAAGCACCCGAAAACAAAAGAACCAAACATGGTTCTAGTGATTTCTAGGTCCCAAAGAAGGAAGATCCAACACGAAGGTACACTCAGTACCAGAAGGATCTGAAGGAAGGTAGAAAAAGTTCTTCATTGGTTCAGCTAAAGAACCAGGCAGAAGGAGAAGGAGATTCGAATCTAGACCATAGTCTGAAAATCGACTCTCCTAGACAAAAGGAGTTGTAGCAGGGAGCAGTTGGCCAAAGTTCATTCCGAGTTAAAGGCCAAGGAAAGATCCAATTTGGTAGGATTGGAAAAAGCTCTGATGGAAAGTGATAATGAGATAGAAGATCAGGTCATCCCAAGCCAAAGGAAATGGGTAGTTGAGGAAGAAATGTTTGAAGCCTTCATGGCTGAACAGACATTTTTGGTCGGAAAACCAACGGAAACAGACTATTCGAAGGAAGTTATTAACACAGAAGTGCCAGAATGCAACATGGAGGATGCTTCTGTAGTAATTGAACAAGTTGACCAAGAGGGAAAGCAGGTACAGCCAATTGTCCAATTTGGCTCGTTCCCTCCGGTGTCAGTGAATATGGTACTTATATTACCGTAGGAGTTTCAAGCTGAAGATGAAAACCAAGGTCAGGAGGTTGACCCAATTCCAGTCTCTAGTGAAGACTCACTAGTAAGTACGGTGCAAGACGAATCCGAAGCAGCCATACCAATGGAAACTGAAGATGGGAGTGAGGAAGAGGTAAGTATTAATCTCTCATACCCTTTTGAGTATCCCACAGCGTCCATGACACAGCGTGTCAAACCCTTGTATATCAAGGCCTTCTTCGATGGAATACCGATGAATCGAGTGCTGGTGGATAACAGAGCAGCAGTAAACCTGCTTCCAAAATCTTCGTTGAAGAAACTAGAAAAGAAGAACCCCAGACTAATCCCAACCAGTACAGCCATTGCTGGTTTTGCGGGAGACAAACAGATGGCCCAAGATATTCTGCCCATCAACCTGAGTGTGGGAACCAGGGACTGCATGACAACATTCTTCGTTATCAACAGCAATGCTAAGTATAATGCTTTACTTGGAAGAGATTGGATTCACACCAACAAATGTGTGCCTTCCTCTTTACATCAAAAAATCATGATGGCCTTGTGCAATGGAGAGACGGAGGAGATCAATGCAGATCCTCAACCCTTCATAGCTTGTGCAAATTTCTCAGAGGCCAAATTATATGTTGAAGGGTGGCACCACTCAATATACTAAGAAAGCCTGATGGATCAGCCGATGTGATGGCTGATGAAGAATTTGCACATCTAAACACTACAAGAAAAAAGGCATACAGTGACGGTTTTTTTAATGACGTTTTTCAAAAACGTCGTAAAATCTGCCCAGATTTTTCAAATTCTAAAAAAATAAAACTAAATCATCTCGTTTTGTGGGCCAGTTATTTCTTTAAAACAGTGGCTCAACTCAACGCTATTGGATCTGCAAGGGCGTGACTTCAGGAAGAGAGAGAAATCGAGGCATTGGATCTTCAGAGGCATCGGATCTTCGATCTCCATCAATTCTTCGGTTGTTTGATCTGAAAAATCTTGTTCTACTTGTGATTTGAGTGTATATCTTCCTGATTGTTCGAATCCCTATGATCTAAATCGATCTAGGGCTCAAGGTTAGGGTTTTCTGATATAGATGCTACATTCACACAAGATCTATAAAATTTCATGGCTAAAACTAACGATTTGGAATTGTTTTCTCTCGATTTGGTTGATTTCCAGCTTTTTTTGCTTTTGCTTTTGTTTTACGTTTTCTCCTTTCGATTTGTTCCTTTACTCTTTCTCTTTCATCAGATTGAGCAGCAGCAATGGTGAATCGATTTATCTAGGGTTTCGAGTGCGGTGTTAATGGCTCTGATCATGCGGGACAAGCAGGTGGCGTAATTAATTTTATTCGTTTTTGTGACTGCTCAATTAATTTTAGTCACTAGTGGTTGATTGTCAAATATGGTTGCTGAAGCAGATCATCAAGAATGAAGATCTTGAAGAGTTGAAGGAATTGGGTTCTGGAACTTTCGGGACTGTTTATCATGGAAAATGGAGGGAACAGATGTTGCCATTAAACGAATAAAGAAAAGCTGTTTCACAGGGCGGTCATCCGAACAAGAGAGACTGGTGAGCTTCTATGCATTTATCTTATCAAATATTTTTTGTCCTGTTTGCTTGATAGATGAAACAGAGAGTTACATAAACCAAAAAAAAGTTTCAGGTGTGCTACTCAAGCCTAAGGTAACCATTTGCATTTTTATTGCAAGATGAATCTGACTACAAACTGGAAGGACCCATATAGTTGAGATCAGGCATTTTGAATAGTTCATTACAAGTTCTTATTTTCTAGAGCCTTGTCTCACTGAGGAGGATTGAGATTTTCTGTTTAAGTTCTTCTGATTCTGCATTAGATAACTAGCAATCATTCTTGCAGACGGTGGAGTTCTGGCGCGAAGCTGATATTCTTTCAAAGCTTCACCATCCCAATGTGGTGGCATTTTATGGTGTGGTGTAGGATGGACCAGGAGGAACACTTGCCACTGTGACAGAATACATGGTGAATGGTTCTCTTAGACATGTTTTACTTTGCAAGGATAGGTAATATCTTAATTCTTAAGAACCTTACACTTACTGTACTTTGCCCCTCTTTTTTTTATCCTCTTTGTCCTTAATGTATTAAATATTCAGGCAGCTTGATTGTCGCAAGCGGCTCATAATTGCAATGGATGCGGCATTTGGAATGGAGTATCTACATTCAAAGAATATTGTGCATTTTGATTTAAAATGTGATAACCTGCTGGTGAACTTAAAAGATCCTTGACGGCCCATTTGCAAGGTAACAACGTAGTGGTATTGCAATTCATTTTTGTTTTTACTGTAGCAGGAACAAGATTTCTTTCAAATGGTTTGCAACATATGATTAATGTTGGTGGCATAATAGGGCCAAGATGTTTTCATGGTTTCTGGCTCCAAACCAAGCCAACCTCTGTATAGCTTCACTTTTTGGCCAGTTGGTCTTCATTTTCAGAGGGTTTGTCTATTTATGCTTGACTTCCAGCTTAGCCTCTTATACATCTACCTTCATCACAATAAAATCTATTGTATTTTGGCTTTTACAATCAGCTTTTATATGCAGATCTAACTACTGTGATCTTTTGTCTTTTACTTTCTAGATCACACACAAGCTATAACAATGGTGAAGGCTGTTGTTGTTCTGAACAGCAGTGAAGGTGTTAGTGGCACCATACACTTCACCCAAGAAGGAGATGGTAATATTCAATTAAATTATAGTTCATGTATATGCATGCCATTTGTGTTGCGAATTGAATTATTTTGTTTGTTGTATGCCTCAGGTCCAACTACAGTTACCGGAAGCGTCTCTGGGCTTAAACCTAGACTTCATGGTTTTCACGTCCATGCTCTTGGTGATACAACGAATGGTTGCATGTCAACTGGTAATTTTCACCCCGACCCCAAATTCACCTTCTTTACTTTTTTGTCCATGGAATCTGGAAAATGAAATGATAGTGACCAGTTTCAATTTAACATCTCACTTATGACCATTTAAATTTGCAGGACCACATTTTAATCCTGCTGGCAAACTGCATGGTGCTCCTGAGGATGAGAATCGCCATGCCAGTGACCTTGGCAACATCACAGTTGGTGCAGATGGTAAGCTATCATTTGGAATGGACTGTTTATTCTCTTTTTTCCTCCTCATCATCATAATTGGCTGTTGCCATAGGTGTCTTTATCTTGAGCATCATAATTTTATCCATCACATTTTTATTTATTTAGAGAATTTTGCTTAATCAAACTCTAGTTTTTTTTTTTGGGTCAATTCTGATGGTCTTCGTTTCACACAGAATTCTTTATTAGCATTAGCATTTAAGTTTTGTTTAAAAACCCCATCCAAATTGATACTACAAAATCACTTTTGATAATTATGAGATGATGGTTGTTGTTTGGCTTTCAAATGAAAGTGCCTTTCTATTTCTATGAATTTTGAATGTCATTTTATATCCATCATCACCATAATTTTATTGTTTCTGGATGATACTGTGATTTAATTTAGCCTTCATACTTTAACATGCCATTAACATTTTGCAATGACTTTATGTGTTTCAGGCACTGCATGTTTCACCATTGTTGACAAACAGGTGAATTAGTTACTTGTATTATCTCAGTTAGAACATGCTATATGGGCTGTTGATCTTATTTTTCTGACATGTTTACTGTGTGCAGATCCCTCTCTGTGGCCCAAATTCCATCATTGGAAGGGCTGTTGTTGTCCATGGAGACCCTGATGATCTGGGAAAGGGTACACTAATTACGTTACAAATTATAACGTTTCTTTGTTGTTAGGGTTACCTTACTCTAATTTCACTTAATGAACTATTTTCATTTACAAAAAATGCTATATGGCCCTTTAAGTGGAGTTCAAGAGTGCGAAGATGGGTGTGGGTAGCATTGTAGCACTGGTTACATGCTACATATGAATAATATTCTTGAAATTTTACTGTTTGGAACTCTTTTTCTTTAGCCTGCTCCATTCTTCAGGCAGCATTTTATATGTTACAATCTTTTTTGTTCAGGTGGCCATGAACTCAGCCTAAGTACTGGAAATGCTGGTGGAAGGATTGCCTGTGGTAAGCATTCTGGTTTATTTTTTATTTTATTTTAGTTGTATACCGTGGTTTAATGAAAACCACATTTCTGTTGTTAGCACTTATGGTTGATTGTATGAATAGCTGGGTTTATTTTAGGGTATTGTTCCTTTTGGTAATTTGATTTAGGGGTAAATCAAAAAATATGGGAAGTGGGGCATCCAACAATTTTGTGGGATGCATTTAGAGGCTCCCTTCAAACAAATATGGGATAGTACAAAATTTACTAATTCCCCTCTTAATTCAAGGGGACATTCCAAACATGATATTAGACATTATTCTCAGAACTATTAGTAGTCTCATGTAATCTAGTCCAACAAAACAAACACGATGAGTGTAGATTATCCCTCATTGAGCAACATCAATTTAATATACTCTTACCCTTTTGCAGGTATCATTGGCCTGCAGGGTTGATTAGCCACTCATGAGATGCTGTTTACTTTAAATCCTGCTACCGAATTACAACCCTGCAACTGTGTGAAAAATCAAGTTACTAGTGAAGGCTTGTTTGGTATAAATAAAAGATTGGTTGAGACTTGGTATAGTTGAAATTATGGTTTGTTCTGTAATGCTTATTGCCTTCCTTTTCCTACGGTGAAGCGATTTTGCAACTAATTTCATGCCATTTTGTGCATTTATTAATGTGATGGGTTCAATATCAAGGAACAAAATTTAATGGGCTCTGGTTGGCATGTTTTGCAATTCTTAGCTATTATTCTACCTTTTCAAAGGCGGAGGTGGGGTTGTTTCACCCTCCAATTTTCACTTGAATTGTATTTTCACTCTTTGACCTTCTAATTGCTGAAGTCTCTAGACTTCAACCTGTGTTTTAATGTGTTTCTTTCATCACCCATTTTTAAAAATTTGAGTTTGAAGTTGAAACATGAGAGATTAGAGTGGACGTTTTTAATGTGTTTTAATGTATTTTCCAATTTAATTGCAGGTATTTTTTTGTTCAATAACATAAAATTAGCACAATTTAAAAAAAAAAAGAAAAAAGAGAGGCTATCACGGCGTTTATAAAAACGTTGCTATAAATATTATACCAACGGTTGAATTTTTTGAAAAAAGATACAACGGCGTTTTAAAAACGTTGCTAAACAGTGTGGTAACGTCATATTACCGTTAGTAGAACTTTTAAAAACGCCGCCTATAGTTATATAGCGACGTTTCTAAGCGCCATAAAAGTTATAGTGACGGCCGCATCTTCGGCATTTGTATTAAACGTCGCAAAAAGATTTAATGGCGTTTTGGGGACCTATAGCGGCGTTTTGTAAACGCCGCTAAAACCCTCATTTCCAGCAGTGAAAGCACTTGGTTCAGGAGAGTCCTGATAAAGAGTTTGTCGTTAAGGATGACAATGATGCCTGGTTGTAGCCAAAGAGATGAAGCCCAAGAAGCCAAGTCTTTGGCTTTAATTAAGTTCTCAGTATTGGATGTAAAATCAATAATCCAAAAAGTGCAAGAGCAAGAGAAAGAAGCCATGATGATTGGTTGTAGGAAGGAACAACAACAGGTCAAATTTTTGGCCTTAGATATATATTATGCTTTTGGACATTGAAACAAAAGTCCAGGAGATACAGGAGGAAGAAGCCTTGTGGACAGATTTTGTCTATGAGGAGGAGGGTAAAGATGTTGAATCAAAAAGCTGAGATCAGAACAAAGCAAAGAGATGCTTTCGAAGTCAGAAGGAATCAAAGAAGGAGCATCAGTAAGTTCTCAGATACAAGACCCCTTGGAAGAAGTAAATTTAGGGGAAGGTTATATACAACAGCCCACCTATATAAGTGCTTGGTTGAATGCTCTTGATAGAGACCAGTTGTTGGTTGTTTTGAAGAGATATAAATATTGTTTTGCATGGTCTTATAATGAACTACCAGGATTGGATAGGTCATTAGTGGAATATAGGCTCCCTATGAGGCCTAATTTCAAGCCATACAAGCAAAAACCAAGAAGAATAAGCCCAAAAGTGATTCAGAAAGTTAAAGAGGAAATTTTTAGACTCCTTAAGGCAGGCTTTATGAGGACAGCCAGGTATGTTGAATGGCTATCTAATATTGTGCCTGTAATTAAAAAGAATGGTAAAATGAGGGTATGCATCGATTTCAGAAACTTGAATCTAGCAACTCTAAAAGATGAGTATCCGATGCCTATAGTAGATTTGTTGGTAGATAGTTCAGCAGGGCATCAAATTTTATTAATGATGGATGGGCACTCTGGTTATAACCAAATCTACATTACAGAGGAAGATGTCCACAAGACAGCATTCAGATGTCCTGGGAATATTGGCACCTTTGAATGGGTTAAAATGCCATGTGGCCTGAAGAATGCTGGGGCTACATATCAGAGGGCTATGAACACTATCTTTCATGACCTCATTGGAGGGTATTTAGAGTGTTATATTGATAACATTGTAGTGAAATCCCGATCCATGGAGGACCATCTGTTTCACTTAGAAGCAGCTTTTGAAAGAATGAGAAAGTTCAAGTTGAAACTCAATCCTCTTAAGTGTGTTTTTGGTGTATCATCTGGAAACTTCTTGGGCTATGTAGTACACAAGAAAGGAATACAGATTGACCAGAATAAAGCCAAAGCCATCATTGAAGCCAGACCTCCATCAAGTAAGAAAGAATTACAAAAGTTCCTTGGACAAGTTAATTTTCTTCGAAGATTTATTTCTAATACTGCAGGGAAAACTAAAATATTTTCTTCCTTGTTAAGGCTAAAAGATGAAGAGGAGTTTGTGTGGACAGCAGAGCATCAAATTGCTTTCGAAGGAATCAAAGCCTACTTGGCCAACCCTCTAGTGCTGATGCCACCAAAGGGTGATAAGCCCTTGAAGTTGTACATAGCTGCAGCAGAAGATTCATTGGGAGCTTTCTTAGCCCAAGACAATGAAGAAGGCAAGGAACAAGCTGTTTTATTACCTTAGTAGGTTCTAAATTCTTGTGAATGTAAATATTCAACTGTAGAAAAGCTGTGCCTTGCATTGTACTTTGCTGCAATGAAATTAAGATATTATCTTTTGTCTACAACTGTCTGGTAATTGCAACCATAGATTTGGTTAAGTATATGTTATCTAGACCTATGTTGAGGGGGAGAATTGGCAAATGGATATTAGCTTTGTCAGAATTTCATCTAGAATATGTTCTCCAAAAGGCAGTAAAAGGACAAGTTTTAGCTAATTTTTTGGCAGACCATCCATGTCAAATAGAAAACCAAGAGATAATGGAACTTGGTATAGCTAGTGTTGAACCATGGCAAATGTGGTTCAATGGATCAAAAGCCAATGGTTTAACTGGAATTGGTATAGTAATCATGTCACCACAAGAAGTAGAAACTACGCATGGTCTCAGAGTGAATGAAATTACTTGTTCCAATAATCAAGCTGAATATGAAGCCTTAATAATGGGACTGGAAATACTTATTGGATTACAAGCTCATGTAGTTGACATATTTTAGAGATTCTCAATTGGTAGTTACCAGGTGAAAGGGATTTTCAAATGTCAAAGTATAAGCATGTTCAACTATGTTGTTGATGCATGTTGCATTACATCTGCTTTCTCAATTTCAGATAGCAAATATAACTCATGTCTCAAGATTCTTGAATAATAAAGCTGATGATGTAGCTCAGAAAGCTTCGAATTTCAAGAGAAGGGATAATACTGGAAGAGATATAAGCCAGACAACATATCAGAAAGTAATACTACCCTTGAATAAACGAAATGTGCTACTAGAAGTCAATCATAATGACTTACAAGAGCAAGATTGGAGGCATCCAATAATGCAGTATCTGACTGGCCCAACTTCGAAAGCCAGTAGAAAAATTAAATTGCAGTCTATGCAATACATAATGTATGGTAATGCTCTCTACAAAAGAGGGGGAGATGGGTTATTGTTGGAATGTTTTGGTCCAAATGAAGCATTGACAGCTATGACTGAGGTTCATGAAGGCATCTGTGGTGCTCATCAGCCCGGTGTGAAGATGAGATGGCTGCTTCGAAGGCATTCCTACTATTGGCCAACTATCCTTAAAGACTGCATAGAATATGCAAAAGGTTGCTAGGCATGCCAAAAGCATGGCACAATAAGGCACGTGCCCATAACTGACCTGCATGCAGTTGTGAAGCCTTGGCCATTTAGAGGATGGGCTATGGACATGATAGGGAAAATACACCCACCCTCTTCGAAGTATCATTGTTTCATCTTAGTGGCCACTGATTACTTCACTAAGTGGGTCGACGCTAAGCCATACAAGGCTGTAGACTAGACTGAAGTCATTGGATTCATCAATGATTTAATCCATAGATTTGGCATTCCACAGACTATAATTGTTGATAATGGGACTGTATTCGATGGGAAAATGGTAAAGTCTTTTGTAGTAGAGTTTGGGATTAGTCTTATTAATTCTACATCCTATTACGTACAAGCCAATGATCAAGCTGAATCATCCAATAAATCTTTGAAAAAAGGAATTCAGAAAGTTGTGGAAGATAATCCCAGAGATTGGCATAATTTGTTGTTGGATGTATTGTGGGCTTATAGGACTTCACCAAGATCAAGTACAGGAATCACTCCATATGCTTTAGTGTATGGGCATGATGCAGTGCTACCTGTAGAAATTAATGTTAAGTCCTTGAGGGTAAGATGTCAGGATCAGTTAAATCCTGAGCAATACCATCAGAGTATGTGCTTGGAATTAGAAGGTATAGATGAAGCTAGAATTCGGGCATTAAATAGCATTCTTTTCCAAAAGAAGAAAGCAGCCAAAAACTATAATAAGAAAGTCAAACACATTGGTTTTGATGAATGTGATTTGGTATGGAAGACAATACTCCCAATAGGGATTAAGAGCCATAAGTTTGGTAAATGGTCACCTAACTGGGAAGGACCATATCAAGTTCATAGAGTCCTGTCTTTTGGAGCATACCATTTGAGAAATCTGAATGGATACATACATCCCAAAAAGATTAATGGCAGATATTTGAAGCCTTATTTTCCAACCATATGGGAAAGACAAGGAATAAAGTAAATACTAAGTACAAGAACATAAGAATACTTAAATGATAAATAAGAATTTGTTTTCATAAAGAGTTGAATACATTTTGCCATAAATTGGCCCAAAAGTCAGTACAATGCCTCAGTTGTTCTTTTACAATGGATGTTCTATTCTTAAATGATGAAAACAACTGGATGGCTTATGGTCATTTCCTGCTTTCGGTCCGGCCAGTCCTTGATTGGTAATCTGCAACTTGGTGTCAGTTTGGATTAAGGCCTGGTTAACTGCGGATAGCTCCTCATTAAGTTGAGCTTTCTTCTCCAGTAGTTGAGTTCGAAAGTGGGAGACAGAGGAATGTTGTTCCTTTAGCTCTAATACTTCAGTATGTACTTTGGAAACAAAGCTCTGGTCTCTAACTAATTTCTCCTCTGCAGCCTTGGCAGCATGGCAAATGTTGATGTAAAAAGTCAATAATGGCTGCTGCCTGAGATAAATGACTTGAGACAGTCATGCCGGATTGCTCAACGATTTTACAGCACTAAAGGAAGCCATTTCTTATTATAGGCCTCTGCAAGGCCTCAAAAGGGATCCTCGAAAAGGATGTCAACAGCTCCAGACAGCTGTCCAAGGCTATCAGAGGCGAAGAAGTCTTACTACTGGTGGAAGAGCTCTCAAAAATTTCTAGCAAGGAATCAGCAAGAACTAATGGCTCAATCTCATCACTAGCTATTGGAGAGGTGGAAGGTATGTCGAAGAGACTAGCTAGTCTAGCTTCGAAGATGTCTACCTCATCCGTGGACATGAAGGGTGCTGAAAGAGCTTTGGTGGGAGGCACAAAGGACTGCATAGGGATAGGAGAAATGGGTGGAGCATCTTCAGCAGTTTCTATAGTTCTAGCCACCAGTAGGTCAAGGGAAGAGGGGCTGGAACTAGGCAGAGATAATAGACTATGAGTTGGAGAGCTGCCAGCACCCTCTATAAGGGAATCAACTACCATCAGAGATAGAGCAGTAGCTGGAATTCCCTTAGGAGGAGGAGGAAAAACAAGGTTTGAAAGAGAATTAAATTGAGACAAATCAAAAGTCAAATGAAGGAGATATGGAATTAAGCCAGAAGGGAAAGGAGTAGGAATACTTGGCCTCAAGGAGGGTACAGAGAATGTAGGCCTAGGAAGTGGGAGTATTATCTGAATAGACTTCACATTTTGCAATTGATTAACTTCAACCGAAACTGAGGAAGTCCTTATTGGAAGAATAGGCTCAGTAGTTGTTGCTGCAAAAGAAGAAGTACAAAGTAATGTCAAGTCTCAATACCAAGAATTTGACAAGAAAAGAATAGAGGCATGAAAGAAATTATTTGTTTCAGAAGTGATAGCAATGATGGGAGAGCTACGAAGGGAATAGTGCTCAGCAATGTGTTGCCTTCTCGTAGTTTCCCTTTGGATTGCATCAGCAGCAGCAGCTTCATCTCTTAATAGTTGTTGCTGCCACCTCTTCTCAGCTCTTTGAAAAACGATTATTTCTCTGGAATGTTCCTTCTCTACTGCTTTGGCAGCCGCCTCATGAGTGGGGTCTTCGACCAAATCAGAAGGAGAGACAGTCATCTTCTTTCTCTTTCTTCTCGGTAATGGTATTTCCTGCTCTTTCTCAATCTCTCTCTCTTCAATGTGGGATTCAGGCTCTTCAGGAGTAAGTTCCTTTTCCATTGCTTTGGCAACTGTCTCATAAGTAGGGTCTTCGACCAAATCAGATGGAGAGACAACTACCTTTTTTCTCTTTGTTCTCTATAATGGTATTTCTTGCTTTTTCTCAATCTCTTTCTCTTCAGTTTGAGATTCAGATTCTTCAAGAGTGAGTATTAGCTTCCTTTTCTTTTTCTGCTGTTGTTTGTCTTTAAGAGCAGCTAGAGTTTCAGCTCTTTTAGGAGATTCTTCTTGTGGAGACCTTGCACCAAGAGGTATGAGTGTAAATGAAACAAACAAAAGAGTCTAAAATAAAAGGAACTTGAAAATACTTACCCTTTTTTGAAGCAGCTCTGGTAACTCTAGCTGGAGGGGGTGAGGCTACATGAACAGTTTGGGCAGCTGTGGAAAGAGAGGGTATGTTTTCAACTGTTGTTGGTTTAGCCTTAGAAGGCACTCCTGGCCCTATCAGCAAATTATGAGGGTGTACTGATAAGCGCACTTCCATGTTGGCTGTCCACCAATTTTGAAATCTTTTCAAAGCCAAGCCAGGGGGAAGAAATGGGACAAATTTGAACTCACTCAATTCTTTCAACAGTTTAAATATTGCCGTCTCTAGTTTTGTTTTGGGTATTCTCAGGTCTCTAGCCGTAAGATAGACATTCGAGAGGCTGCAGAGTGGAACAGGAATCCCCTGAGTAAACGCAAATTGTCTGGCAAACTGAGAAGGGCAGTATACTTCAGATATACACTTATAAGCTCGAGGGTTTAAAGTACCAATGAACAGCTCCCTTGGTAACAAAATAGAAGCCCACATATCTTTGTGTGGTGGGGTGGAGCAGCCAAGTAGGTCCTTTATTGGCATCAAAGGGGCAGAAGAAAGAGGCAGATGGAGAAATAGGAAGTTGATGAAAAAAGGTGAGGTAATAAGCAAAGGAGGCAGGATAAAGAACAATTCTAGCATATTTCTCCCCATAAGTGCTAGGATCTTGAACAAGGAATTTTAAGCATTTGGGATGCAAATCAGTAAAGTAAGCAAAGAGCCAGAGTTGGAGCACCCAAAGGGGACCTCCTTGGTTGATGTCAAGAGGTTTCTCACAAAATTGGGAGTAAACTCTATAAATATGGTCTAAGAGATATGGGGTCAAGGCTATGCGTTTCTTCAAAACAAGGGCCTTCGCAAGTGGGGCGAATTCAGGCATAATATGTTGAGATGATGTACAAAAGAGAAATTTACACAATCAGTATAAAATAAAGGAAAAGAGTTCTCTATCTCTTACGGGGCCTACCCTTTTGTTTTCAGTCTTTACAAAGTCACTGTAGGAGGAATTTATGGGTGGAAAAGAAAACTTAACAGAAATGGCCGGGTAGCTGCGTGTAAAAGGAGTACCAAGGGGTGAAAGCCCTAGGAGATGACAGATATCAAGAACGGTGGGGGCCATCATGCCATACCGAAACTGAAAAAAATTAAAATTTATGTTCCAAAAGCAAAGAGCAACAGGAATTAAAAAAAGATCTTCAAGAATGATAAATATGACCAAATGTTTTTGGGTCCGACCAAAAAAGGATCCGACCAAATGTTTTTGGGTGAATAAATATGATAAAGGTTGCCTTATTGAAACTTGGGCTGTTTTGTTATGTACCCATCCAATCATGTACAATGCTATATTGGGCCAATCAACGGGACTAATTGATTTGATAAGAGCTCAGTGATTTGAATTATCTCATTTTCGTATGGATTTTATTTTTTATATATTTATTTGAATTTTTTTTCTTACTTTGAGAGTTTTATTATATTAATTATATAATATTTTTAAAATTTTATTATTATGATTATAATTCAGTAAATTTTATTTTAAATATATTTAAATAAAAAATATATAAAAAAAAAAAAACCAAACAAAACTCTCCATGTGATCTATGGTAAGTGATGCCTAAATGCATTTCAAGGCACTTCTTCCTATACTAGTTGCTAGACACTATAAAAAAAAAATCAAGATTTTAGAGATTAAGTGGGTATTTGGGAAGTGGGTTTTTATGTAGGTTTTTTTAGTTGTAGGATATTATTGGATAAAAAATTTTTAGTGTTTGGGAAGATAGTTGGGTTTTTTTGTGGTTGGATGTGATGTTTGTGAGAGAAAAAGTGAAATGATTATGGGGTTGGATGTGATATTTTGTTTGGATGTGTTTTTTTTTTGGTTTTGCAAAACTTTTGTCTTTTAGTGGAAAAAATGAGAAAAAAATTTGGGAACTAAGTTCCCAAATGGGATAAAATTATTTTTTAGGGACTAATTATTTTTGTTACAAAAAGTGTCGTCATTATATTTTTAGTAATGAAAATTAAACATTAGTAATGAATTATTATCATTTAGAGATCAAATTTTTTATCTCAAAAAATAAATCATTTTGAGACGAAATTATTTTGCCTCAAAAAGTCTATTTATTAGTGATATTTTTAAAATTTTATCGCTAAAAGTCTTGTTTTTGACTTTTGTGACGACCTTTTAGCAGCTATCCTCATGACGATAGAAATTGGTTCCTAAATGTTTTTTGCAAAAAAAAATTCGCTTTTAGAGACAAAAAAATTTAGTCTTTAAAACTCTTATATGTTGTAATGATGATTGTGCAAAATACCATCAAATTCGCTAAAATCGCACCAATTTGTATCAATTTGCACAGCTCTAATTGCCAACCGCGGTTTAAACTTTAAAATTTATAATCTGCCTTCCAAACCGCTTCGCTCCGTTATAGTTAATACATATATATTTTTAACCTCTAATGAAATATCAATGTAAAAATGAGTGTAAGAGAGATTTAAGATATAAAATTTATTACAAATTAGTAGTTATATATATGAAACATATTTTATAAAATTACTTTGTGTTACATATACAAAAAATAATATACAAATTAGTGTTATATATTATGCAAATGTATTATTAGTAAGAACATTTTTCAATCTGTCAATTCGCCAAAAATCACTCAAACTATATTTTGTCAATCCGCTAATCCGCCAATCTATCAATCTATCATTCGATTTATAATTTTACTCTCAAATTATCAAAACCACACCGTGTACACCCCTACTAGTTGGTATCATTAACATGATGGTGGCCAAAGCACTTCCTCTGCAATGTGAGTAGGGGTGTAAAATCAGCCCACTCATAATCCGCTCGCAATCCACAGTGGCCAAGCCCAACTAGGCCCAAGCCTAACCTATGACCATTGTCTTGGACCTAGGCCATGTGTTTTGAGGCCTAACCCACCAGCCTGCCTAGGCACAATATCATCTCCAAGCTATTTTTGATATTAAAAAAATAGACCCCCCCGACCCAAGTCCGAGCTCAAGTTCAGCCCGAGCTCAACGGCATAATGAACATGTTTGGTAGAAAAAATAAAAAGATAAAATGCAGTGAACTTTGGTGGTGTTTGAGAAGCAAGTTCTCAAATTTTTTTTCTTATTTTTTTCACTAAAAGACAAAAGTTTTGCAAAACTAAAAAAAACACATCCAAACAAAATATCACATCCAATCCATAATCATTTCACTTTTTCTCTCACAAACATCACATCCAACCACATAAAAACCCAACTATCTTCCCAAACACCAAAAATTTTTTATCTCATAAAAACCTACATCTAATAAAATCTACATAAAAACTCACTTCCCAAACACCATCTTTGTTTTTCAATTACAACTACAACTTCTTCTGACAGCTGTCAAACCACACTATCACTAGCCACTAACTCCTTAACTTTAGTAACAAAGAAATCAGTATTGTTTTGGAGAAACAAATTACATAATTAAAATAAGTTGTATAATTGAAGTTTATATGAACGTACAATTTTCTAAAATCAATTTTTTTCAATAAAAACTGTTATTTTTAGCATTCAAGTGAAAAAAGATGGAAACTGAAAATAACAGAGTTCCAAATTCTGATCTTTTTTTTTTTTTTTTAATCAGTAAGAAAAAAAGTTAGGTGTAACTGTTCTCTATGAAAGGTGCAACTGTTTTGTAATTTGCTAAACATGTTCATTATGCCCTTAACCTGTTGAATTTTACTTTAGTAATGGTGTACTCAACTTTTGTTTGTTTGTTTGTTTGTTTTTTTTTTTATTTTAAATTTATTAATATACATGTTAACTTAAGGATTTGGTTATTCAAAAAGGTGAAATAAATTTTTATCACTAATGAATTTTTATTTCTTTTTTGGCTAACCTTCGACACCTGCCACTTGCACTTGACATTGATATTATTTGTACTTTACACAAATAACATGCTTTATTTTTTTATTTAAAAAAAAATTACACATATAACACTTGCACCTCACTTAGAAAAATAAATAAATAAATAAAATCTCCTCCATCAAACCACAAATCAATTTATACTCTTTCAAGCAAAAGAGCATACAGCCATCATGATATTGAATTAGGGTTGATGTTTCATATCAATACCCGAAATCTAAACTCCTAAACAAACTGTCACTCCTCATTTCTCTTTTTCTTTTTTTGACCTTTTCTACTTGACTCACTTATCTTCATGCATTTTTTTCCTTTAAATTTTAATTTTTATAAACTAAACTATAGCCATTAGATTAAAGTAATGTCATTGAAAAAGTCGTCTTCGGGCATTTTAATCAAACATTATGCCAATCGCAGTAATTCCAAGGTCAATGACAAGAGGTTGAAAACAAAGGAATAGTCATCATAGTGGGAGCGAATCCTCCTTACACTGTGTTTAGTTTAGAGATTTATGAAGAAATATGGAAATGAAAAAGAAAAAATAAGTGAAACGTAAATAAAATATATTTACATTTTATTTAATTTTACATATATTTTTCTTTTTCCTTTTTAAATTTCTTTTCAAATTTCTCAACCACACACAATGTTAATCCATGCTTTTCATTCTTTCTGTTCTGTCATTTAATTAATTTTTATTTCTATAATACAATACTATTATTATTATTATTTTTATAGCAAAAAAATATCAGTCACGAACAGAGTGTATCAATCAGAGAGAAAAACATTGATTGTCATGGGATGCACAAAATACTTATAGATCGAAAAATTGAACTAACTAGACTTCTTTGATTTGGGTTGGTTTGATTTCTAATACATTTAGTTTTATTGTGGGCATTTAAATCATCAACTCGATACTATTGTCCAAGAACGGAAACTATTTATTATATAAAATTTTTATTATATTTACATGTTTTCACCTAATTAGTGTATTTCAATTCACCTGATTTTTTATTTATTTATTTTTTTTTTGTGTGTGTATGTGTGTGTGTGTTAATGACTGAGTGCCTACGCCAGAATGGAAATTATATTATATAAAATTCTGATTATATTTACATGTCGTCACCTAATTAGTGTATGTCAATTCACTTAAATTTTTTTATTTTTGTGTTAATGATTGAATGTCCAGACCAATTTATGCGAACCTCGATTAATTTCGAGACCCATACAAAGTTTCCTTACCACGTGGATCGGGCAAGTCTCAGGCAGAACTCACGGGCGTGACCCCAAGAAATTGATAACACCTAATGGGAGTTGAACTTGAGACCTGAAGGGAGCATACCCTTAGGTCCCAAACTGCACCACTAGACCAACCTATTCAATGCACCTGATTCTATTATACTACTTTGTGTTTAAATAACAAAATCTTATTTATTTTAATTATTTATTATTAATTGATTAACTTATTTTTAATATGGAAAATGATTTGGAGCCCTAAAAACTGTCCCCCTAATCCCCCTAATTTTCATTTTGGGTAACTGTTTCCTTTTTTTTTTTTTTTTTTTACTTGATATGGAAATTAGGGGGATTAGGGGGAGTGTTTTTAGGGGGATGTAGCAAGGTCCTTTTAATATAATGGAATTGTGATTCTAATCCAAACCAATTCAAACTACACAAGGTTGAGTTGGTTTGATTTGGTTTAATTCTAATATATGATTAACTTTTGATTATAGGTTCATAAACTTAAAACTAATTATGATTGAGTTGATTCAAAATTCAATATCAATCCCAACAAGACGAACCCATCTCCACCCTAGATAAGTGTTCAAAATGTACAGCTAGAGAGGGCTAGTTCTTGCTAAAATGTTTAGATTCTATTAACTTGTAATTATTTTAATAGGAGAAGAAAAATAATAAATAAAAACACAATATGTTCTTGTCAATAAAAACATAATAGTTGAACAATTTCATCAATTGATAAGTGGTGGGTAGGACTATAAAAATGGCCCGTAATTTGTGAGCGGTTTGAAATTCGCCCGCAGTTCGGGATGGGTTCAGGCTCGAGCTCAGCTGAAAACCCTAGGCCTGGCCTTGGGCCATCATTTTGAAGCCCCGCCCGGTTCATGGGTCCGGCCTGAGACTCGGTCCACCGAGGCCCAGAGTCATTTTTAGTGGAAATAATAAAATTTTGGTAGAAAAAATTAAAAAAACAAACAAAAAAAAAATTTCAAGCCCGCCCAGGCCTTGAATATTCCTAGGCCTGAGTCTAATTTTGTGGCCCGTGGACCGGTTCGGCTTGGCCCAAACTTTGGCGAGAGTCCGCAAGGTCTGATATGAGCCGGACCGGGCCAAATTTACACCCCTAGATGGGGACTCACCTCATTAAAAAGAAAATCATGACAACTTGCAGTAAAGAATATAGAATTCTTTCAACATAGTTTGAACCCATTAGTGGTTATACGAGTGTAAATTCCGAGCCCGGCCCCGGCCCTGGCCCACTCGACCCATGTCAGACCTCGCAAGTTCCAACTAAAAATCAGGTCCACAAGTCAGAAAATTAGGCCCAAGCCCAGGCCTAAGGACTATTTAGGCCTCGGGCCAGGCTGGTGGGTCTGGGCCTGGGCTCGGGCTTTGGGTGGGACTAAACAAAATTTTTATTTTTTATTTTTTTTCACCAAAATTTTATTATTTTTCACTAAAAATAACACAGGGCCTCGGTCGGGTTTTGAGTGGGTCTTGAGTAGGCCACTGGTCGGCCTAGGCCTAGGGCCTTAGGCTAGGCTTGGGCCCAGGCCTAAATGGGCTGTGCTCACCCCTGACCGTGGACAGACTTTGGGGTGCCCACAGGTCACGGGTCATTTTTACACTCTAATTGGTTGGAAAAAATAGTATTTACTGGGCCCTCTTGACCGTCAATTCAAGATTATAAACATCAAGATAATGAAGACACATATTTTGATAATGCAATAATTATTTCATTAATTTTTACAATAATATTATAAACCCACTTTTATCAATTTAGAATTTATTTATAAAAAAAAAAAATTAATGATTCAAATTCATTTACTCATGACCTCATACTTCATCAATTTAATTTCTACCACACAAATTCATTGGGATAAATTATGAATTCCTAAGTGTGAATTCATAAAACTTATTTTTATATTTTAATTGACTAAAAAAATATAAAATATATTACTAATGAAATTATTATTCTCCATTTTAAGTTAATGATCATTTCATAAAAGGAGCTTAATAAATGATGCTTCCATGCGTTCTTGTCCCTCAAGCTTTTCAATTTGATCAACCAGATAACAAGTTTCGATTTTGCAACATCATCGGCCATAGACTCGTAATCAATGAATCTGCTTATTTGGTATGCTTTGAGGAAGAGTATGGTCACCTAATCTTTGATTTGGTGAAATTTTTCTACGCGATGATGGTCTTTATGTTTTTTATGATGGACTTGTGTTTTCAGAGCATATCTAATTTGACGAGAAAAGAAAGGTAAGTTTATTCGGTCTTAAATGCTTTTTTGGTGATCACTTTCGATGATATATATTCTCTGTCTCATTTTGTTAATTCATTATTTTATTTTTTGTTATCACAAAATATATATCCACTTTTAAAAAGTTAAATTGTTGGCCAATTTTTATTGTATTAAAAAAAATTAGAATTTTTTTTTTTTTTTGGAGAATGAATCAAAGAAAGGAGAGAGTCTGTTTGATTACAAAAATCAAAACAATATATCAAAAAAAATTACACAAAAACAGATTCTTATTTTGTTACAAAAAAACAAAACCAGAATCTGAAAAGAAAAAAATAATAAAAACAGAAAGGTAATCGAATTACTTATAGTATTATTTTGTTAGATATTTAGATCAAGTCCAGTGTTCAACACTGTCTCCTCAAGACAGATTCATCTTCTCTTGGGTGCTAACAGATTATGAACGTCTATCTCCTAAGATGAAATGATCAACAACAAACAGTAGTAGCACTACAAACTATTCGCATAACGAACACACTTTGTGTTTATACATTTTCTCATAGAAAAATAAATGCAACAAAATGCAGAGAGCAATAGCAGAGGCAAGAATGAAAATTATTGAGTGCAAAATCCAAATGAGGGACTGTTTATTTATAGAAGACCTAGTGACTTTTCTAAACAGGTAGAAAACCTATTTGGACAGGTTTGAATAGGTACAAGACCTGTTCAGTTTGAATCAAACAGATACGAACTTGTTTGGTTTAAATTTAAACAGATATGAACCTGTTTGGTTTAAATTTAAACAGATATGAACCTATTCGGTTGGAGGAAAAAATCTGGACAAGTGTGTTGGACCAAATTGCCAATTCAGAATTAATTTTGAAATTCAAATTCCAAAAGGTAAGAATTTAATTTTAGAAAAAATAAAATTCAAATGTTTTTTTCCTAAAAAGATAAGTATTGGGCCGAACAAGCTCATCCTCACACTACACACCCGTACTCAAGCCTTGCCCAGCCCGCCCGATTGGTGGGACGGTGCCGCAGTTGTGTGTGTTTGTTTTGGGTCCATGGGTTTAGCCCACTTTGTCCATAACCTCACCCTTCCACAAAACTTGGGTATCCCTTAGGGCCATCTCCAAGTTGTAAACTCAAGGCTTATAAACTCATACAATGTTAGCCTAGCAAAGCAATGTGGGACAAGTTTTCCTTCATTCAATTTGGGAAACCTTACTACGTGAATCACAATGTGGCATAGAACACGTTACCACAAATACCCGCCAACCTTGGCGCATAGGTCCTACCTAAAAATTAGACTAAAGTTTAAGAAAAATCCGTTTTTGCCAAACAATTTTTCCTTTTCCGAATCATTTCTTACAATCCCCTACATGAATGGAATTTGATGACAACGAAAATGCAACAATATGTAGAATTTGTCGAAAGAGTATAAATCAAAAATATCATGCATTATGATAGGTAACTTTCGGCTTTGAACCTTTTTCCCTAGTAATAACCTATCGGACTTACTAGCTAACCAATGAGCGCGATGCCTTGAATTGTTCAGTCGTTAGTGTAAGCTAAGACAATAGATTTCACACAAAATATCTTCTGAGACATCGTGGTTCTCACGATTGTGTTCATTTTGGCCTTGAACGCTCCTAGTTGTTCGTGAGTGCTTCTAGAGAATTTAACCTCTTCATTCTCATAGAACCGACCTCAGTTCGACACTTTTTTTTTTAATGCCTCAATCAAGATATAAATAATCATTAAAAGCAAAGCTTATCCTTAAACCTCTGCATGCAACACATGTTGCAGATATCACTCTCACCATAGGAATGGGTAGGGAATTTTAATCTCTTGGTGATTTCTAGTGAGCCACACATACCTTAGTTGTCCCTTTGAACTTAGTTCTTGAGATCTCCAGTCATTTAAGTAGGATTACCATTATGATGACTCTTATGTAATAAGCTTTAATCTTAGCCCCTTCGATGAACTATACACTTGCTCTTTTGCCAAACCTTTCGTTAACGGATCTGCAATATTCTCTTTAGATTTTATATAATCTATTGAGATTATTCCACTTGAGAGCAATTGCCTTACGATATTATGTTGACGAAGAATATGTCGTGACTTATCATTATACATATGACTCTGTGCCCTGCCTATTGCAGATTGACTATCATAATGAATGCAAATAGCTGACACATGTTTTGGCCACATTAAAATGTCTTCTAAAAAGTAGTGAAGCCATTCTGTTTCTTCTCCTACTTTTTCTAAAGCAATGAACTCCGATTCCATTGTGAATCGTGCGATGTATATTTGTTTCGTGGATTTCCAAGAAACAACAGTGCCCCCTCGATTAAAAACATATTCACTAGTGGATTTTGAATCTTTAATATCGGATATCCAATGGGCATCACAATATAACCTTCCAATACTGTAGGATATCGAGTAAAGTTCAAACCATGATCACACATAAATCTTAGATATCTAAGAACTTGAATGATTACTTTCCAATAATCTTCTTCGGGGTTACTAGTATACCTACTCAATTTACTAATAGCATAAGCTATATCAGGACATGTGCAATTCATTAGGTACATTAGGCTTCCAATGATTTGAGAGTATGTTAACTGAGACACCGCACCACTTTTATTTTTCAATAAATAAAAACTGATGCCTACCGGTGTTCTTGATACATTCACCTCATCCTTGATATATTTACTAAGAATTTTCTCAATATAATGAGATTGTGATAATGCATATCTATCAGATGTTTCAGTAATTTTCATTCCTAATATAAAATCTGCGACTCCTATATCTTTCGTATCAAATCTTTTGTTCAGCATTTGCTTGGTCGATTTGCTCATGTTTTGACTGTTTCCAATGATAAGCATGTCATCAACATAAAGACAAACGATGACATAACCTTTATCAGTGTTTTTAATATAGACGCATTTGTCACATTTATTTATCTTGAAACCATTAGTTAGCATAGCATGATCAAATTTCTCATGCCATTGCTTAGGAGTTTGTTTTAATCCATAAAGAGATTTTACAAGTTGACAAACTTTCTTTTCTTACCGTGGCACTATAACCCCTTCAGGTTACGCCATATAGATCTCTTCATTTAGATCACCATTTAAGAAAACTATCTAACATCTATTTGATGTATCTCTAAATTATACAGCGTTGCTATAGCAATAAGCATGCAGATGGATGTTACTCTTGTCATAGGAGAATATGTGTCAAAATAATTTAGACCTTCTCTTTATCTGTAACCTTTTACCACAAGTCTTGCTTTATACTTGTCTATTGAACCATCTACTTTCATTTTTCTCTTGAATATCCATTTATACCCAAGAGGTTTAGAATCGGGTGGAAGATCTACCAGTTCCCAAGTATGATTTTGCATAATGGATTCAATTTCATTATTAACAGCCTCTTTCCACAAAGGTGCTTCAAGACTTTACATTGCTTCCTTAAAGCTTTGAGGCTCATTTTCTAATAAGTATGTCAAAAATCTGGATCGAAGAATTTTGATATTCTCGCTCTCTTACTTTGTCTTGGGACTGTCTTAAGATTGTTGGCCAATCTTCACTGTATTAAAAAATATTAGAAATTTTTTGTGATGCCCAAAAATTTAAGGACATCATAATAAGATTTAGAACTTAAAATCAATATTACCACCAATATTACTAACATCCATTAATTAACAACCCAGAAATTTAAAGTCCTTAAATTACAACTTAAGCCTCGTTTGACAACTGTCCTTTTTAGCCAAAAAGTCAAAAAGTCACTAAAAAAACTAAAAAGCCAACAACTTATACCAAAAAGTCAAAGATTCTCTTTTTTTCTCTACTTTTTGCACATCTTTTCGTAAAAAGCCAAAAAATCATCCCAAATATACTAGTTTTTTTTAGCTCATATTTTAGCCAAATAGCAAAAAGTTACTAAAAAAGCATGTTCCCAAACGAGGCCTAGTCTTAGTACATAAAAATAACACAAATATAAAAAGAAAACTAGAAAATTTAGAAAATAGTTCATGGAACTTGGGCACTCTTCAAGCTAACCAAGGTTGAATGTCGCCTTGCAAGGCCTCGATGTTCCCTTCGGTTTCTTCGGTACCTGGCATAAAACGCCAGGGCAACGGGAATGCCAATGAGCGACAAGCTCAATAAGATGCTACAACCCGAAAATACCCACCTCGATAATAATACTCACAATTAATAAATAATGTGTAATAACAGAATAATAAGTAGCATTTAATAAGCATAATAAGAATGCTATCAGTTGAAATAATAACAATAGATAAATAATAATAAAAAAAAAATGGCAAACGGAAGCAGTATTTCATCATAAGGAAAATGCCCACCTTTCTTTTTAAATTCTCATAGATTTAGTTTGTCAGATAAATTTAAGTAACTCCCCACAGAGAACTATTTCCACTCAACTGCTAAGCAATGGCCACAAGCAATTCTGGCTCCCCTTTGGTCAAATATTCAAATGTTACTTGTTGTAACTACTAATGATGCCCACGCACCAGGGTTATGTACCCCAGTCGTGACATCACGGTCTGCTCCAAGGGAACAGTCTATGTTGTGACACCCGCACCACCAACCTTATATCGCCTACATCGATAAGAGTCGAAATACCTTCCCGTGCCATGTTAGGGTTCGCAACTCACTAGCGCAAGATTTTAAGTCGGGCTCCCCCCATCACTTTTAAATTTTAGTGTATCAGTTCAATTTCATTTTTCTTTACTTCGTCTAATTCACATTTTCATGCATGTACGAGTTTTAGTTTGAAAACCACAGTGTCATAATGTTTATATAGTACAACACAATCATGTATGGCAACCAAAATAAACATGACAGAATGTCTTAGGACTCTTCACAAAGTTTCTTAGAAATTCACACACTTCTTCTTTCAACATTGTATGGTCTGACGAAAAAAATATGAAACCCAAACCAAACGAAGTTCAACCATCACAATATTTTAATTGGTGCTAGTTCATCGAGTTAGGAGAATATTTCAAGAAGAATACCAGGGTTAAAAATGATTTTAAAATGGAGAAATAAATTTTGGAAGAAAACAGATTTTTCTGGGATAGTGAGTTATGTTAAAAGCGGACTCAAACGGTGTCAAAAAGAGGTATGGTTAAAACAGTTTGCTAGATATTTGAGTTTAGGACATATTTCTAGAAGAGTTTGAAGACTGAAACCCAATGGAAGATTATCAAATAATTTTTCTAAGAAAACTGGACAGATTCTGTCACATTTTGGAAAAATTGACGCTTCTCTCTCAATGCTTAATAAAAAATTATGAAACTAGTGGAATTTGAAAGCTAACTTAAAAATCTAACTTTTCCAATTTGAATCACTTGAAAATTCATTCTAAAGAATAAACGGTGACTTGGTAAAGTCAGCATTGCTACTGCTTCCAAACACCAATGAAGTTAAAAATGTGTTTTGGTCACGAAACGTTGTCAAATAATTTTTTTTTATTTATATATATTCTAGCACGATGGAAACATGTTAAACTAATTCCAGTAGTTTTAGATTTTATGAAAGTGTTCTCATGAGTTTGTTTGGGTTTATTCAAAACGGATTAAGAATTTGTTTTTGCTGGAAGTTCAGTATTTTGTGAAAAACACACTTTGTATTCACCATGAATCACATGCTGGACTATAAAAATTGTTTCTTGCTATTATTCCCATGTGAAACTCTAATCCTTTATATTTACTTTCATTAGTGGTGATAGGGAATAGATAAAAACAATATTTATAAAGAGTAAACACAAATTCATATGCAAGACTAATTCAAACAATGGAGAATATTTGAACACATAAGAAGAAAAATCAGTAACTAGACCCTCTAATTTATACTTGCAGAAGGATAGAAATCATATAATCATAAGATCATCATTCTATCAACATGCATTGAGTTATTGGGTCTTAACAATGCATACTCTTGCATATTTTTGATATATAGATTTAGTAAAAAAAAATCTAAGGGAGGATAGAGGTTGAGTATTCTTACTTCAATGAAGTTTAAAAAAAATCTCAAGTGTTGAGCCCTTCTTTTCCTCTCTTTTCTCCTTTCCCTCTTGCTTTCTCTCCCTCTCTTTTTCTCTTGTTCCAGTCAAAATTTTTGTAATGACCTAGAATTTTTTTTTAAAAAAATAGACAGTGCATAATTTAATTGAGCAAATTTGCAGATTTGACTGCTGTGTAAATTCTGTGCAAAAACAGTTCGGTTTTGTATTTTTTTTTAAATAGTTTCCGATCTCAGAAAATTATGAAATTTTAATATGTTGTTCACTTACGAGTCTAGCACGTTAGGTAAAAATTTCAAAATTTAATGATGAGTATTTATTTTATGAAAATTCATGGACTATTTTGGTATATAATTAGACCATGTTTGACTTATGGGTAAGACCCATGATTTAGATTTAATTTAATTTGAGTTTGTTAATTGATTCATGTTTAACTGTTTGGTTTTTTTTTTTAATTAGGTGATTGGTAGTAACTACCTTGGGAGTTGTCATTATTTATTATATAGAATAATAATAAATATTTGTTAGTTGATTTTATGGTGTGTACCATATGGTGAAAAATTATATATTTTTATAGTGAATAAAATGTGTATATTTTTCGTGGTGAGCAAAATATTATATTTTGTGGTGTACAAAAATAGTACAAAAATATTATATTTTGTGATGAGAAAAAAATTATATCATTTTATAATTTATATTATAAAATTTTTAGATATTTCATAATGTATTATATATTAATTTTTGGTGGTGGATTATGTGAGGAGTTGCCTGGAAATTCAAAAGAAAAATGGTGAGTATGTTGATAGTGGGGAACATGAGTGTGATTAAAGAATTAATAAAACAACAAAAGGAAAAGAAGAATGGGTGCTCAACAATTCCAACAACAACACATCCAAAAAAGCCAAAGGGTCCACTACAAGAAAAAACACATTAGTGATTAAATTTTTAGTCGCAAAAAGTCAATTTTTAGTCGTCAAAAGTCGGTTTTTAAGTTTCCTCGACTAAATTTTTTAGTCGCCGGTTTGGTCGCTGGAAAACGGTCGGGAAAGGTATTGGCGACTAAAAAACTTTTAGTCGCCAAAAAGCAAGTCTTTACCGACCAAAACTTTAGTCGCCAATAGTCAATTATATTTTTTTAAATTATACATTTACCGACTAATGTTTTCGTCGCCAATACTCAAGGAATCGGCCACCAAACAGATTCAGTCGCCAAAAGCTCATTCCGAAAAAAAAAAAAAATTACACCCTGCTCTTGTAGAGATTCGAACCATCAACCTCCCACAACCATAAACCTTATACAACACACTCTTTCCACTACGCCTCCATAACATCATATGATTATATATGCAACATTTATTATTTATATAGTACTTAGACCCGTGTTGATATCAAAGTATATATATAAACATAATTATTTTTTATTGAACATAATTTATGTAAAAATAAATTATTTAGTAGAAAAAAAAAGGACACCACTTTTGGCAACTAAACATAATTTTAGTCGCCAATTCTATACTTCTGGCTACTAATTATTTTTTAGTCGTTAAAAAAAAATTTTCCGCACTAAAATTACCACTTTTGGCGACTAAACTTCTTTTTAGTCGCCAAAAAGCTTTACTTTTGGCTACTAAACATGTTTTTAGTTGCCGAATGCTTCACTTTTGGCTACTAATTTTTTTTAGTCGCCAAAGAGCCTTACTTTTGGCTACTAAATTTTTTTTAGTCGGTAAAAGCCTCACTTTTGGCCACCAAACAGATTTTTAGTCGCCGAATGCCTCACTTTTGGCTACTAAATTTTTTTAGTTGCCAAAAGGCCTTACTTTTGGCTACTAAAATTTTTTTAGTCGCTAAAAGCCATATATCGGCGACCAAACAGATTTTTAGTCGCCAAAACCAATACTTTTGGCTACTAAAATTTTTTAGTTGCCAAAAATCTTTACTTTTGGCTACTAATGCATTTTTAGTCGCCAAATGCTATACTTTTAGCGATGAAATGTGATTTTTTAGTCGCCAATAGTGCTTTTTCTTGTAGTGGTCTAAGGATCCTAAGCTTCCCTCCAAGGATCAGAAATTCCCTTTCACTTCATCTTTTCCCTTTTTGGTTGACCGAGGTTCCCCCTCCGTCTCTATCTCTCTCTCTTTTTTTCTCCCCTCCATTGTTGACATAAGTTTTAAGCTTAGAGTGGGAGTGTTTAGAGTGAGATTTTGCAAAAGTATTGTAAATGAAAGTTGGAGAGCTCGTCGTGATCTTCACAATGGTGTTCTCAGATTCATGATCGGGCGATGTTTGCATTTTCGGATTTGTTTTTCTTCATATTTGAGGTAGAGACTTTCTTCATATTTTTACATTAAAGTTATGTTAGGGATATTTTGAGAAAATATATCATTATAAGAGGTATTGCATATAGATATATTTTCAGATTTTTGTTTGGTAATTTTTGGAAGAAAAATTATGTTGAAATGTTAAGAATGTTGGTATTTTGAGATTGATTTTGAAAAAAATCATTTTGTGTTGTTAATTTTGTAAAAGAAATCCAATAATAGAATTTAACAGTTGTATGGATTATATCTACATCATATTATGGTTAGATAATTTATTTTGAGAAATTAATGTTGAAATATTTATCTCATCCTTGAGTTTTGGAATTTTTTTGAGAAAAATAAATTGATATTGAGGAATATTGTGTAAATTGTTAAGTAGAGATTTTTCCTACACTTCTTTATGCACTTTTGCTTGATTATATGGAGTTTAGAGTTGTATATAATTTAATTAGAATTTTTGAAAAATTTGTGTTTTATTTGCTTAAAAGAGAAATTTTGAGAAAAATAAAAAAGTTGATACCCAAATTGCGAAAGTGTAAACTTGGAATATGTTTGTAAGGTTATGAAAGAGTTATGTTTTAAATTTGAACAAAAACGAACTTCGATTCGATTGGTTTTGAAATTTTTACCGGTTTGTGGCCAAAAGAGCATTTTTAAAGAAAATAAAGGAATTATGTTTAACTTTCGGGGCTTTCGATCAAAATAGGATGTCATAGTTGAATAATGCTTAGAGAATGAGTTTGGAAAGAAAATGATGTTTTCTTGGGCATTAACGGTATTATTTTACCTAATGTATTTGTTAGAATAAAACCGATACGGTTAGAAATGGACCTTGAGAGGTCACCGAACGTGATTGTGATATGAAAACTAGTGTAGTTGTTCACATTTGATAAAATATGGAATATGATTTGTTTCTAAATCTTGGGAATCATTGGAGATTCCAAGTTATAGTTATATGTTGGATTGTATATCCATGTTGTTATCTTTTAATTAATATGTTAGAGATAACTATTTTGGCTATCGGTAAAAATTTACCATGTTGCATTTAAATAAGGGATTTCTTGGAAGGATGAGAAATGATGGGACTTTGGAAGTTTGATATATAATATGTTATAAATTTGTCTTGAAATGACTAAATTGAGAATGTTGATTAACATGTGGAGACTATATGAATATGGATATGGTTGTATTATCTCTTAGAATTGTATTAAAAATTATATTGAAATGAGAAATGAGAATTTTGATTAAAATGGTAATATTTAATAAGTAAGGATTTTTTACACTCTAGTATGGTTTTTAGCTTAGTTATTTGTTATTGTGTATAGATGATGAGATTTGGTTGTGGTTTGGACAAATCTAAGATTTGGATGTAAAATGAAAAGAGAGGTTTTTGATATATAAGAGATAAATGAGTATGGGGTTTGAATATAAGATCTTGGTGTACCAAAATAGTTGATGTTGGGTATTTGGGTCAATATTGGAAAAATGAGGATTTTGCCCTAATTTGATAAAATGATTATTTTGTATAAATAATTGGAATTAACATTGAATATGTTAAATTGGATGGTTATTGATATAGATGGTGACATTGAATATGTATTATCTCACCTATGGAAGTTTTGAATAAACTATTAAATCCGATATTGAATATATCTTGGAAATAATTGCATTGGACTATTGGTGGAGGTTAGCTATGATTGTTGTAGAAATTACATGAGGATTAGGCGATTTAATGCTAATCCATTGTTGATGTCATTGAATATGACCATGTTGTAAATACATTGTATATGTATGTTTATTGGGAGGAAAAATGGGATGTACTCCATGATTGATGAGGTTATAAATACATTGTATATGTATATTTATTGGGAGGAGAAAGGGGATGTACTCCATATATGATTATGTTTATAAATACATTGTATATGTATATTTATTTGGAGGAGAAAGGGGATGTACTCCATATATGATTATGTTTATAAATACATTGCATATGTATATTTATTTGGGAGGAGAAAGGGGATGGACTCCATTTAAAGCAAGTTGGCCGGAATGTCCTAGGTGAAAGACCTGAAAATCTATATATAAATGGGTGCCGATTCCTTCGGACGAAATATCCGTAAAATGGCAAAGTTTGAAGTGTATATGTGTGTTGTGCATAATTGGAAAACCATTGAGTTGTAGTCTCATTTTGGTTGTTGAAAGATAATGAATTTAACTCATGAATTGAGTAGCATATATGAACTGGATATGAATTGAAGGAAAATGGAATAAGATTGGTCTTAGTGGCATATGAATATGCAGGCCTTGGATTTAAGTGATTATGTAACAAAATCATATGGTTTTGACATGATATGATTTCACATATATGTATAAGTATCTTTGTCCTCGCATATCTTTTAATGTTTTAATATGAGATTGTTCGGTGGGCTTTGCTCACTCCCTGCCTGTACATGTGTACAGGGAATGTTTTTCAGATTTGAAGATCAAACAATGAGTTTTACCATTTCATAAGTGTAATGTAATGATGAATTGTACTACTTCACTTGTTGTTTGGCCGAGTGCTAGGCAATAGCGTGGATGGACTTTCGGAAAACAAGAGCTTCTTAATTATGTTTTGTTGTGTATATGTTGGTATTTGTAATGCCAAGGGCTTAAGATGTAATGAGCGAGACTCAATTTGTGTAACCAAGCAATGTCTTGGAAAGATGTAAGCCTACATGGCATTTAACTGGTTGTCAAACAGTAGACTCTGATGTATGAAAGTATGTTATTTCTCATATTTATTCCGTATATGAGTTATCTTTATTGAACTATTTTGGGGGTGTGACAACTTGGTATCAGAGCGAACCGGGTTTGAATACCTTGGCTCATGGGAAGTGGTTTTGATCACAGTTGGGTTTACCTTGGGATTGTGAGTGATGGTTGCATTCTATGTGATAACATGCTTATGTGCTAAGATGTTATATGTTTATGTGGGCATGCGGTTGAGTCTCGAGGATGTTGTGTCGGGTCTAGAAATTTTCTCAGAAATCTCATTGGAAATGCGCCTGATCAACGTGATTTCTAATTGGAGGTCTAAAAGAATTTCTATAACGACTAGCAATCTTCGTAGGAACAGCCCGATATATGTTATGTGGTTATGTGAATCTATGCTATTTGATATACATATGTTGAGTTTTGTATTGGAACATGAGAGTGTACCTCAGTGGGAGGTGTTGATGCTAAATTTTATGAATGGTATATGTGTGGCCTTGCATGATTGTGAAATTATTCTATTTAGTTAATTATATGTGGAGTTGTTCCTGAACCTTGGGTTGTATACCCTTGTATGTACTTGGGAAGAGGTGTGGCCTTGACATGGTAAAGATTGTGAATGGTGGTAAGGGGTGTAATTCCCAAAAGAGATTGACTGTTTTGAGATTTGGTTGTAAAATCTATAAAGTGCAAACTATATAAGGTTTAAAAATAAGGTTTGAAACGGACAATCTTCATAAATTGTTGTTGCCTTTATTTATTTAATTGTTTTGTCCCTGGGTGTCAAGGGAGAGAGTGTCCAACACTCGTTGGTAATAGAATTATCTTAAAGGGAATGAGTTATGTTTTGAATCATCGTTGTATTCAGGGTGGACCTTGTGAGTCACCGTAATACTAGTGTAGAGTTTGTGTTGTAACTCGGAGTAAATGCCTTAGAAATTGAGTTGAATTAGCTTTTAGCTTGAGGGCCATATATATAGTTTGGGTGTTTACCTAGTTGTGTTGAGTCTTGCTTAGACTTAAGGTATGTTATTGAGACCATTTTGTAAACTCCACATCGGAGTGGAACCTTAATGTTGATTTGTAGTCTTTGTCGATGGAAATACTAACTCGTTGTCCGAATTGATTTTATTTCATTTGGGTAATAGGGTGTGGCATCACCCTACTGTGATAAAGTATTGTTTGTCTTGTGATGGTTGACGGTCACTTTTGGAGTTGGTGGTTAGTGCTTTTGAAGAGGTATTGTTTTGTCTTGTTAGGGTCTCGGAGTAATAATAGTTGTTTTGGCATTGGGGTGTATTGTGCATTAGGCGATGGAAATAGTTCATTGAAATTGGGTTATCAATGTGGATAGAAGAACCACTTAATGATTTATACTAGTAAGGGTTTTTATAACCAATTATTGTGCGATTGTAATGGTTTGGCTCGTTACCGGTGTGACTTGTTGAGGTTCATGTAGTAATCAAAAAAATTTTGTTGATGCATTAGTAAATACCAGAGTGAGTTTGTGGGCGACTGTAGAATGTATTATATTACTTTAGTTTAATTTCGAGGACAAAATTTCTTTAAGGAGGGTAGGTTGTAATGACCCAGAATTTTTTTTAAAAAAAAATAGACAGTGCATAATTTAATTGAGCAAATTTGCAGATTTGACTGCTGTGTAAATTCTGTGCAAAAAAAGTTCGGTTTTGTATTTTTTTTAAAATAGTTTCCGATCTCAGAAAATTATGAAATTTTAATATGTTGTTTACTTACGAGTCTAGCACGTTGGGTAAAAATTTCAAAATTTAATGATGAGTATTTATTTTATGAAAATTCATGGACTATTTTGGTATATAATTGGACCATGTTTGACTTATGGGTGAGACCCATGATTTAGATTTAATTTAATTGAGTTTGTTAATTGATTCATGTTTAACTGTTTGGTTTTTTTTTAATTAGGTGATTGGTAGTAACTACCTTGGGAGTTGTCATTATTTATTATATAGAATAATAATAAATATTTGTTAGTTGATTTTATGGTGTGTACCATATGGTGAAAAATTATATTTTTTATAGTGAATAAATGTGTATATTTTTCGTGGTGAGCAAAATATTATATTCTGTGGTATACAAAATTATTATATTTTGTGATAAAAAAAAATTATATCAATTTATAATTTATATTATAAAATTTTTAGATATTTTGTAATGTATTATATATTAATTTTTGGTGGTAGATTATGTGAGGAGTTGCCTGGAAATTCAAAAGAAAAATGGTGAGTATGGTAATAGTGGGGAACATGAGTGTGATTAAAGAATTAATAAAAAAAAAAAAAAAAGGAAAAGAAGAATGGGTGGTCAACAATTCCAACAACAACACATGCAAAATGCCAAAGGTCTAAGGATCCTAAGCTTCCCTCCACGGATCATAAATTCCCTTTCACTTCATCTTTTCCCTTTTTGGTTGACCGAGGTTCCCCTTCCGTCTCTATCTCCCTCTCTTTTTTTCTCTACTCCATTGTTGACATAAACTTTAAGCTTAGAGTGAGAGTATTTAGAGTGAGATTTTACAAAAGTATTGTAAATGAAAGTTGAAGAGCTCGTCATGATCTTCGTAACGGTGTTCTCATATTCATGATCGGGCGATGTTTGCATTTTCAGATTTGTTTTTCTTCATATTTAAGGTAGGGACTTTCTTCATATTTTTATATTAAAGTTATGTTAGGGTTATTTTGAGCAAATATATCATTATAAGAGGTATTGCATATAGATATATTTTCAGATTTTTGTGTGGTAATTTTTGAAAGAAAAATTATGTTGGAATGTTAAGAATGTTGGTATTTTGAGATTGATTTTGAAAAAAATCATTTTGTATTGTTAATTTTGTAAAAGAAATCCAAAAATAAAATTTAACAGTTGTATGAATTATATCTACATCATATTATAGTTAGATAATTTATTTTGAAAAATTAATGTTGAAATATTTATCTCATCCTTGAGTTTTGGAATTTATTTTTGAGAAAAATAAATTAATATTGAGGAATATTGTGTAAATTGTTAAGTAGAGATTTTTCCTACACTTCTTTATGCACTTTTGCTTGATTATATGGAGTTTAGAGTTGTATATAATTTAATTAGAATTTTTGAAAAATTTGTGTTTTAGTTGCTTAAAAGAGAAATTTTGAGAAAAATAAAAAAGTTGATGCCCAAATTGCGCAAGTGTAAACTTGGAATATGTTTGTAAGGTTATGAAAGAGTTATGTTTTAAATTTGAACAAAAACGAACTTCGATTCGATTGGTTTTGAAATTTTTACCGGTTTGTGGCCAAAAGAGCATTTTTAAAGAAAATAAAGGAATTACGTTTAACTTTCGGGACTTTCGATCAAAATAGGATGTCATAGTTGAATAATGCTTAGAGAATGAGTTTGGAAAGAAAATGATGTTTTCTTGGGCATTAACAGTATTATTTTACCTAATGTATTTGTTAGAATAAAACCGATACGATTAGAAATGGACCTTGAGAGGTCACCGAACGTGATTGTGATATGAAAACTAGTGTAGTTGTTCACATTTGATAAAATGTGGAATATGATTTGTTTCTAAATCTTGGGAATCATTGGAGATTCCAAGTTATAGTTATATGTTGGATTGTATATCCATGTTGTTATCTTTTAATTAATATGTTAGAGATAACTATTTTGGCTATCGGTAAAAATTTACCATGTTGCATTTAAATAAGGGATTTCTTGGAAGGATGAGAAATGATGGGACTTTGGAAGTTTGATATATAATATGTTATAAATTTGTCTTGAAATGACTAAATTGAGAATGTTGATTAACATGTGGAGACTATATGAATATGGATATGGTTGTATTATCTCTTAGAATTGTATTAAAAATTATATTAAAATGAGAAATGAGAATTTTGATCAAATGGTAATATTTAATAAGTAAGGATTTTTTACACTCTAGTATGGTTTTTAGCTTAGTTATTTGTTATTGTGTATAGATGATGAGATTTGGTTGTGGTTTGGACAAATCTAAGATTTGGATGTAAAATGAAAAGAGAGGTTTTTGATATATAAGAGATAAATGAGTATGGGGTTTGAATATAAGATCTTGGTGTACCAAAATAGTTGATTTTGGATATTTGGGTCAATATTGGAAAAATGGGAATTTTGCCCTAATTTGATAAAATGATTATTTTGTATAAATAATTGGAATTAACATTGAATATGTTAAATTGGATGGTTATTGATATACATGGTGATATTGAATATGTATTATCTCACCTATGGAAGTTTTGAATAAACTATTAAATCCGATATTGAATATATCTTGGAAATAATTGCATTGGACTATTGGTGGAGGTTAGCTATGATTGTTGTAGAAATGACATGAGGATTAGGCGATTTAATACTAATCCATTGTTGATGTCATTGAATATGACCATGTTGTAAATATATTGTATATGTATGTTTATTGGGAGGAGAAAGGGGATGTACTCCATAATTGATGAGATCATAAATACATTGTATATGTATATTTATTGGGAGGAGAAAGGGAATGTACTCTATATATGATTATGTGTATAAATACATTGCATATGTATATTTATTTGGGAGGAGAAAGGGGATGGACTCCACTTAAAGCAAGTTGGCCGGAGTGTCCTGGGTGAAAGATCCGAAAATCTATATATAAATGGGTGCCGATTCCTTCGGACGAAATATCCGTAAAATGGCAAAGTTTGAAGTGTTTATGTGTGTTGTGCATAATTGGAAAATCATTGAGTTGTAGTCTCATTTTGGTTGTTGAAAGATAATGAATTTAACTCATGAATTAAGTAGCATATATGAACTGGATATGAATTGAAGGAAAATGGAATAAGATTGGTCTTAGTGGCATATGAATATGCAAGCCTTGGATTTAAGAGATTATGTAATAAAATCATATGGTTTTGACATGATATGATTTCACGTATATGTATAAGTATCTTTGTCCTCGCATATCTTTTAATGTTTTAATATGAGATTGTTCGATGGGTTTTGCTCACCCCCTGCCTGTACATGTGTACAGGGAATGCTTTTCGGATTTGAAGATCAAACAATGAGTTTTACCATTTCATAAGTGTAATGTAGTGATGAATTGTACTACTTCACTTGTTGTTTGGCTGAGTGCTAGGCAATAGTGTGGATAGACTTTCGGGAAGCAAGAGCTTCTTAATTATGTTTTGTTGTGTGTATGTTGGTATTTGTAATGCCAAGGGCTTAAGATGTAATGAGCGAAACTCAATTTGTGTAACCAAGCAATGACTTGGAAAGATGTAAGCCTACATGGCATTTAACTAGTTGGTAAACAGTAGACTCTGATGTATGAAAATATGTTATTTCTCATATTTATTCCGTATATGAGTTATCTTTATTGAACTATTTTGGGGGTGTGACAATTTGCAAGTTCTGTGCTAGAAGATTTTGTGTTTCTTATATAGACTAAAATGGGAGGGAAAACTTGGACAAGGGATTGGTAAGAGAAAGCATGCATGAATGGTCATTGGTGGGTTGCCTATCCCATATGGCACACTTATGATAACCCACCCCTATACTCAAAAGTGAGAAAAATTATGATCGAGCATGCAAAAGTGGGTGCACTTTTGAGGGGGCATCTCCATATAAGACAAAATTTATCCTTCCCCATGAGGGTTGACTCATGGCCAGCCTCCTCTATTTTTTTGTTTTTGCTAGTCTACGTGTGTGTGTAAAGAATAAAATCAATGAATATATGCAACATACTCAGTAGATATTTTGCTCCCTACTATCCTCTGATTAATTCAATTACTATTTATTTAACTCATTTAGTTTCCACAACTGTATTTAGATATAGAAATTTAATCACAGCAAGACAAATAATTTTATTTAAAAAAAATTTAATATTGATATTAATTATGGTGCTATTAACATTATAATTTCATAGTTTAATAATCACTATTAATTGACTTAATATTATAATATTATTATATGTAACTAAAAGACTTGAGATTGAACCAATTAATCTCCATGGGTTAATTTTTCTTGTTCACAAATTATTAATGCAAAACTTTATATAGAACAATTATTCAGAATAATATATATTAAGAATTAGATTTGCGTAGTCATAAAAGTGATGACAAAGACGATGACGACGACAACAACAATAATAATACTATGAAGATAAAAATTGCACTAATTAAATAATTAAAAGTTAATTATAGAATTTCGTCAAAAAATGTTGTTATGGAAGTGGATTATGGATGTTGATTACAAAATTTAAGTAGTTAAATATAATTACCAAAATAATTTAATATGCAAAAAATACAGGTTCTCACATTTTTTTTTTCTTCTGAGAATGAATCAAAGAAAAGAGAGAGTCTGTTTGATTACAAAAATCAAAATAGTATATAAAAAAAAATTGCACAAAAACATATTCTTATTTTGTTACAAAAAACAAAACCAGAATCTGAAAAGGAAAAAAAAAATAAAAATAGAAAAGTAATCAAATTACTTACAATATTGTTTTGTTAGATATTTATATCAAGTCCAGTATTCAACACTGTTTCCTTAAGACAGATTTGTCCTCTCTCGGGTGCTAATAGATTATGAACGTCTATCTCTCAGGATGAAATGATCAATAATGAATAGTAGCAGCATTACAAACTATTCGCACAACGAATACACTTTGTGTTTATACACTTTCTTACAAAAAAATAAGTGCAGCAAAATGCAGAGAGCAATAGCAGAGGCAAGAACGAAAATTATTGAGTGCAAAATCTAAATGAGGGACTGTCTATTTATAGAAGACCTGGTGGCTTTTCAAAACAGGTAGAAAACCCATTCGGACAAGTTTGAATAGGTACAAGACCTGTTCAGTTTGAATTAAACAGATACGAACCTGTTCGGTTTTAAATTTAAACAGATATGAACCTGTTTGGGTGGAGGAAAAAAATCTGGACAGGTGTGTTGGACCAAACTGTGAATTCAAAATTAATTTCAAAATCCAAATTCCAAAAGGTAAGTATTTAATTTTAGAAAAAAAAAAATCAAATGTTTTGGCCCAAAAAGATAAGCTTTGGGTCGGACAAGCCTAACCCAACCTCATACTATGCATCCAAGCCTAGTCTACGTGACTAAACAACGATATGCGCGTGTTTTAGGTCCAATGGGTCTAGCCCACTTTGTCCATAACTGTAACGCCCTCAAAATAAACCCATAATATATACAATATTAACATGCATTGTTAAAAGAAAAAATAAATATTATTCCATTTATCAGAGTATTCTTAAAAGAAAAACATTACATGTAACATCAAACGTAAATGCCCTATGGGCTTACATCTTTCCAAGACGACACTTGGACACAAAATATGAGTACTAACTCAACTACAAATTAAGCCATTGGCTTGAGTGTTTACATGTAATATCAAATAAAATAAATAATAACTAAACTAAACAGAGTCTTCAACTCCTACTCCTTCCAAGCTAAGTCCTTGGAGGTAGCATATCACCTGAACCTGAAAATGATGTTCCCGTATAGGGTGAGCCACAACCCAGTAGAAATATACTAAACCAAATATAAGCATTGAATAAAGCAATAGCATTTAATAGATGGTTAACACAAATATCCATTTCATCAACATACAGTTTCATGACATGTTTCACTTTCCATTTATATCAAATGTGGCTCAGAACCTGGCCAAACTATAACAGTGAATTAAATATCACATTAATGTTACTTCCAATATCAACAAAACAAATGAGACTAAGGCTCATGCCAAAACACTTCCATACTTCCACATTGATACACATTTTAGTGCTGTATCAACAACATGTAAAAACACTTCAAATCAATAAGCACACATATAGTGATGCTAATGAAGTCCATCCCCTATCTCCTCCCAAACAAAATCCGGTTTAGAGGTTCATCCCCTATCTTCCCCTAAACCGTGGAGTACATCCCCTATCTCCTCCAAAACAAAATGTATATGCAACACACAATCAATACACGTAATTTCTGTATTAATTCAACAGTCAAAATCAATGACTTAACCAATGTGATTAGTTTTAGTTTTCCCTAATCCACATGCAATGTCTACAACAATCACGACTATCCTCCACCGATAGCCCAAAACAGTTATTTCTAAACAGGAAATAAATGTATCAACAAATGTAAATTTAACATTTTCATAGGTGAGTAATTAAACTAACCAACTATACCATTAAATCACTAATTTCTCCAATTCCATGAATTCAACTAAATTCCCCAATTTTCCTTAAATTAATTACACAAATTAATTTATTAAACAACTAGGGTTTTTTCCAAAATTTCCAAATAACCCCCAACATATCAAACTACCAAAGCTTAGAACAAAACTTATAATATGGAGTAGGAAATCCCTACCTCGAAGCGAAGAACTCGAATGGAGAAGATGACGAAAATCCAAAGTGCTCCAAACCCAAGATTGTTCAGATTAAAAGGAAGCTCTCGACTCACTCTATCTTTTTAATAAAGATTCTAGGGCAGAAATACACTCTAAGTAGATCAAACCTAAGAGAGAAGGTGTGTAGAGGGAGAGAGAAGACGGACCTAGGGTTTTACAATCAAAAAGAGGCTGAAAAACTGTTTTAAAAACCGCTGCTGCCTATTTAAACTCGACAGGCTCGCTCGAGCGAAGGATTGGTCGCTCGAGCGACCAGACACAAGAAAGCCTCGCTCGAGCCAATAATTCCTCGCTCGAGCCAACAACTCAGAATCTCGCTCGAGCGACAAACTGCTCGCTCGAGCCAAAAACCCAAACCCTCAGGTTTGCAACCAGACGCACGCTCGAGCGACGGAACGCTCGCTCGAGTGAAGAACAAACCAGCTCGCTCCAGCGAAGAAGATCTCGCTCGAGCTAAGAAACACAGCTCTCAGGTCTATACTAGACGCAATCGCTCGCTCGAGCGAATATACCCTGGCTCGAGCCACCAGACACAAAATACTACTCTCGCTCGAGCGACCAACTCCTCGCTCGAGCGAAGGTCCAAAAATCTGGACAGCAATACTTGGTTTCTAAACCCAACCCACCTGTAACAAACCTGCCCAATACATCTTATAACTCAAGAATAAGGAATTTAAAGGACAGTAACAACAATAATATAACGGGATCTACGGAACATAAGTCCGGATACAACAACCGAATAGGAAAAGACCGGGGTCGTTATAATAACCTCACCCTTCCAGAAAACTTGAGTACCCCTTGGGACCCTCTCCAAGTTATAAATCCAAGGCTTATAAACCCATACAATGTTAGTTTAGCCAAGCAATATGGGACAAGTTTTCCTTCCTTCAATTTGGGAAACCCACCAAAACACCATTTTCATGGAGCTTACTTTGGCATCAATTTTTCATTCACCCGATAATGGTTTTGAATAACCAAATATATTACGTGAATCATAATGCGACATAGAACGCATTACTACCAATACCCGCCAACCTAGGCGTATGGGTCCCACTTAAAAATTAGACCAAAGTTTAAGAAAAATGTAGTTTTGCCAAACAATTTTTCCTTTTCCTAACCATTTCTTACAAAAATTTTAAATTTAAAAGTTTCTAAAATTATTTCTTATAAAGTAATTACAAATATATTTAAAAATAATAATAGAAGGATATTTTTGTAGTTAATCTTTTAAAATTTAAATTCAAAATATAACGATTTTGTTTGTTTAAAAAATTTAAAAATTTTAAAATCAAAGTATGGGACAGAGAAAGTACATATATATATATATATATGTATATTTAGGTCTATTCAGGTTGCAATGACTTAGGGGTATAAATTTAGCCCGACCTGACTTATCCGGGCCCATGTTGGGCCTCACGGGCTTCCGTCAAAATTTGGGCCGGGCAAGCTCTATGGGTCAGAAAATTTTGCCCAGGCTTAAGGGGTATTCGGGTCTCAGGCTGGTAAGTGGGTCTGGGCTCAAGCTTGGGCGAGCCTAAACATTTTTTTTTTAGTTTATTTATTTATTTTTATTTTTTTACCAAAATTTTATTATTTTACACTAAAAATGACACTAGATCTCGGACGGGTTAGGTCTTCCGCCCGACTTCAAGAGAACCTTAAATAAACCGATGAGCCAAGCCACGGGCCAATCTAAAATCTCGGACTGGCCTCGAGACAAGGCCTAACTGGGCGAGACCCACTCCAAACTACGAACAGACTTTGAACTACCCATGCACCACAAGTCCTTTTGACACTCCTAAAAAACTTTCCCAGTTAATTGTATTTCTTCTTATGTGGCGGCGAGTTAGATGCTAGAATATGATCGTAGGGGTCTGTTTGGTTGCTAGAGTGATGTGTCCTTTTCTAGCGATTTTGACTTGGTCTAAAATTTGCATTTAATTGGTTTGCTGTATGCCAATTTTGTCATCCTAGTCCTCATTTTTTGACGTGATTTTATTATACTTCTTATATCATTTAATTCATTAATATAATTTTATTTTACCGATTGAAAAAGAAAAAGAAAAAAAAAAAAAAACAGAACAACCCTTCAATTTATTTGAACTAGCATATAAATCCGTGCAATGTACAGACTAAATAAATAATTAAAAATAATTTTAAAATTAAATTATAATATAAAATTTATTTAAAAAGTATAGAAAAATAATTTAGAATGAATCAAATTTTAACTATTTTATTAAAATATATATTGCAGTTATTATATCATTAATTGTATATTTTAAGTTCATAATAAAAAATAAATGTCATAATTTAATTGGTAAAAATGAAAAAAATAGAATAAATTAAAAAAAATTATATTTACTATAAAATAAAAATAAATTTCATTTTATAAATTTTTTAGTTTTAGTTTATTCTATGTTAAAGTTTCTCATAAAACTTAAACATACATTTTAGAAATAAAACTATATATATTGATAAAATGGGTCAAAAGATCAATCAATTTACACAAAAATTAATTAATTAAAAATCTTAAATTTCATTTTATTTCAAAATTTAAATTGTTTTCAACTGAAACATGCACAACACTACAATATTAATTGGGAGCATATGTTTACTTTATATAACTGAAATAACTTACTTTTTCCTTTTTTTTCCGATGTGGGATTGTGTAAAATAAAAATTAACAATTGTTTGGGCGAGAAATTTATTTTGAATAAAACAATATCAGTCATTTAATCTTTAATTCTGTCAATCTTTGCTTATTTTGAATCAAATAAATCTAACCAATATATTTTGATAAAACTGCTAAGACCATGGTCAAACCATCGAATTAGTTAAATCGAAAACGGTTAAGCCTAATCGGCTTGGTCAAAAGACCAACCAACTTATACAAAAATTAATTAATTAAAATTTTTAAATATTATTTTAATTTTAAAATTTAAACTGTCTTGAATTGAAACATGCACAACAGTACAATATTAAATAAGAGTATAAGGTTCATTTTATATAAGAGAAACAACTCACATTTTTCCTTCTTCTCCCGATGTGGGATTATAAAATAAAAATTAACAATTGTTTGGACGAGAAGTTTATTTCCAGTCATGCAATCAGTAATTCAATATTTAATCAGGTCAATCTTTAATTTATTTCGAATTAAACAAATCTAACCAATATATTGTTTATTTCAAATCAAACAAATCTAACCAATATATTTTGATAAAACTGCTAAAATCGTGGTTAAACCAGCAAATCAGTCAAACTAAAAATGATTCACCTTAATCGGCTAAGTGAAAAGACCAACTAACTTACACAAAAATTAATTAATTAAAACTTTCAAATTTTAGTTTAAAATTTAAAATGTTTTGAACTGAAACATGCACAACACTACAATGTTAAATGTGAGTATAAGATCTACTTTATGTAAATGAAACAACTCATTTTTTCCTTCTTCTCCCAATATGAGATTATAAAATAAATCATATCATAGACTAATTAGAGTTTTTATTTTAAAATTTAAACTGTCTTGAACTGAATTATGCATAATACTGCAATATTAAATGAGAGTTTACGATTACTTTATATAAGTGAAACAACTCATTTTTTCCGTCTTCTCCCGATGTGTGATTATAAAATAAATCATAAATTAATTAGAGTTTTTATTTTTATATGGTTAAATGAAAGCTAATCAATGGAATTTTTTTTTAATTGTTTAAAATTAAGATAATCAATAAGAGAAATCGTGATTAAATCAGCGAATCAGTCACACCGAGAACGGTTCAACCTAATTGGTTAGGTCAAATGACCAACTAACTTATATAAAAGTTAATTAATTAAAAATTTTAAATGTTATTTTAATTTTAAAATTTAAACTGTCTTGAATTGAAGTATGTGTTGGAACAATCTTCTGTGTAAATAAAATAATTTGAAACAATTCAAACAAAATAAAATAAAACTTAGAGTATTTATTTTGTAGAACCGAATAAATAATTCAAAGACCAAGTCGAGTGTGTGACACTTTGTCCTTAAGACAGATTCGCCCCGCTACGGTGCTTACGGTTGAGTGGCATCTATCTCCCAAGATACAATGATCTTAACCAATTTGTAGTAGCACTCCAAAACAAATTGTTCGGCGAACCAAACTTGTGATCTAACTCTCTGAATATTTATTCTAAAACTAGAATGAAGAATAAAATGCAAAGGAGAAAATTCTGGATAGCAATATCTATTTTGTAGACTGATTTTCGGATCTCAAAACACTACTGGAATGTTGGTATTTATAGGCAACTAAAGGCTGCCCCGAACAGGTGCAAATAGGTAGTGAACAGGTACAAAACAGGACAGATTCAGATTTTGAATTCAAACAGATTCAGTGACCATTACATACTGTAACTGCAGCACTGTTTCAGACAGGTTTGAACCTGTTACAACAGATATAAATACTGTTTCAAAACTGTAACTGTTTGGGCAGTTAAGAATTTTGAAACTGTTCAATAGATTAAAAACTGTTTGGACAGTTTTGAATCTGTCCAGTTGCAACAGATAGGAACTGATTGAACTTGTATAAATCTGTCCGAAATTCAATCTGTGTAACTGTAGCAAATTTGAGCAGTTAATCTGTTTGGAATTTTCGGACTGAATGGACAGAAAATTAATTCAATTATTTGTCACAAACTTTGAATTTAATTTCATTTAAAATTCAAATAAATTTCCTAAATTTCCTATTCCTATTCCACGAACCCGAAAACGATGTCATGTTCCCATTCACTCATAAATGGTTTTGATGAACCGTCTTCACCGTGTGACTTGCCACGTGACAAGGAACACTTTACCTCTTCGGACCCACCCCAAAAGACGTTTGGGGTCCACTCAATTTCGGGCTTAAAGGTGGCCCAAAATATGCCTATATAAACTAATTTTTCCAACAATCCCCCACATGAATGGAATTTGACGGAGAGAAAATGCAACAACATGATCTAAATACAGAGAGTACAGAAATTGAAAATATTCTGCATAGGATATGTAGCTTTTGGCTTTGAACCTTCCCTTGTGAGACACTATCGGATTTACTAGCTAAACAGTGAACATGATGTCTTGAACTGTTCAGCCGTTTGTGTAAACCAAGACAATAGAACTCACACAGTATATCCCCAGACACAGTTTAGTTCTCACTATTGTGTTCATTTTGGCCCTGAACAACCTGGTCTTTCATGAGTGCTCTAGAGAATTGTAGCCCTTCACAAATCTCATAGAACCGACCCAGTTCACACTCATATAGGTGATTCTTATGAAGAGTATCCTGCCATACTCCACTAGGTTTACCTAGATATAAGAATCATTAAAAGTATTACTTAACCTACAACTCTGCAGTCATCACTATTTCATCATAAAAATGGGTAGGAGTTGGACTCCCCAGTGATCCTTCTGAGTCATTCACAACTCGGTTGTCCCTTTGAACCTAGATCTTGGGATCTCCAGTCAACTAGGTTGGGTTGCCGTTGTAGTAACTCTTATTTAATAGGCTTTAGTCCCATTCCCCTCGATGAATTCTCAACTAACTCTCTTGCTAACCCTTTGGTTAGTGGATCTGCTATGTTGTCTTTAGACTTCACATATTCAATGGAAATAATTCCATTAGAGAGTAGTTGTCTTACGGTATTATGTCGACGACAAATGTGTCTAGACTTATCGTTATACATATGACTCTGTGCTCTACCTATTGCTCATTGACTATCGCAATGTATGCATATAGCAGGCACTGGTTTTGGCCATATTGGAATATCTTCAAGGAAGTGGCGAAGCCATTCTACTTCTTCTCCAACTTTGTCTAAAGTTATGAATTCTGATTCCATAGTAGACCTAGCAATACAAGTCTGTTTGGAAGATTTCCAAGATACAGCCGCTCCACCAAGAGTAAAGACATACCCACTGGTGGACTTTGAGTCTCTAGTATCCGATATCCAATTTGCATCACAGTATCCTTCAAGTACTGCTGGATATCTAGTATAATTAAGCCCAATGTTACGAGTAAATCGGAGATATCTTAGAACTTTTATAATCGCTTTCCAGTGTTCTACTCCCGGGTTACTCGTATATCTACTTAATTTACTTACTGCATAAGCTATATACGGGCAAGTGCAGTTCATCAAGTACATTAAGCTTCCAATAATTTGAGCATACTCTAATTGAGAAATACTTTCATGTACATTCTTAGATAGAAACAAATTAACATCTACAGGTGTTCTAGCAAGATGATCATCATCTTTGCTGAATTTGTCAAGTATTTTCTCAATGTAATGAGATTGTGACAAAGCATATCCTTCTGATGTTTTGGTAATTTTCATACCAAGAATTACATCAACAATGCCCATATCCTTCATGTCAAAATGTTTATTCAATATTTTCTTGGTAGTTTTAATCATACCATTATTACTACCTATGATGAGCATATCATCTACATAAAGACATACAATGACATAATCTTTGTCTGTGTTTTTAATATAAACACATTTGTCACACTCATTAATTTTAAATCCATTTGACATCATTGCCTTGTCAAATTTCTCATGCCATTGCTTTGGCACTTGTTTTAAACCATATAATAATTTAATCAATTTACACACTTTCTTTTCTTTTCCTGGAACAGAAAAACCTTATGGTTGTTCCATGTAAATTTCTTCATTTAACTCACCATTTAAGAAAGCGGTTTTCACATCCATTTGATGAATTTCTAGATTGTATAGACATGCAATGGCAATTAGCATTCTAATGGATGTTATTCTAGTAACCGGTGAGTATGTGTCAAAGTAATCAAGACCTTCTTTTTGTCTAAATCCTTTGAACACAAGTCTTGCCTTGTATTTGTCAATTGATCCATCCGCTTTCAATTTTCTTTTGAAAATCCACTTGTACCTAAGAGGTTTACAACCTGGTGGCAAATCCACCAATTCCCAAGTGTGATTTTGCAAGATGGATTCAACTTCACTATTGATAGCTTCTTTCCATAAAGGAGCTTCAGGACTGGACATAGCCTCTTTAAAAAGTTAAAGGCTCATTTTCTAACAAAAATGTTAGGAAATCTGGACCAAAAGATTTTGAGGTTCTAGCACGTTTACTACGCCTAGGTTCCTCTTCCTCATTTTGATCTAACTCTTGTTCTTGATCATGTTCTTGATCCTGACTAGTAATAGTATCATGAGATCTTTTATTGTTACTAGTCTCTTGTCCAGTCTTATTTGGAAATACATGTTCAAAGAAAGATGCATTTTGAGATTTAATAATAGTATTTACATGCATTTCGGAATGTTCTGATTTATGAATGAAAAACCGATATGCACTACTATTCTTGGCATAACCAATGAAAATACAATCAATGGTCTTAGGACCTATCTTAGTCTTTTTAGGATTAGGAATAGTCACTTTAGCCAAACACCTCCACACTTTTAAGTATTTGTAGGATGATACTCTTCCATGCCACAATTCATAAGGTGTTTGATTTACTTTCTTCCGGGGTACTTTGTTAAGTATATAATTAGTAGAAAGTATTGCTTCCCCCCACAAGTTCTAAGGTAATCCAGAACTGATTAACATGGCATTCATCATTTCTTTTAAAGTCCTATTTTTTCTTTCAGCAATTCCATTTTGCTAAGGTGAGTAAGAAGCGGTGGTTTGATGAATTATTCCATGTTCTTTACAAAATTCACCAAGAGGTGATTCATATTCACCACCTCTATCACTTCTTAGTTTTTTGATTTTCTTACCAAGTTGATTTTCAACTTCAGTCTTATATTGAATGAAAGTTTCCAAAGTTTCATCCTTGGTTCGAATTAAATAAACATAACTATATCTAGTATAGTCATCTATAAAAGTGATAAAATATTTTTTCCCACCTCTAGTTTGAATTAATCTAAAATCACAAATGTCGCTATGAATTAATTCAAGTGGTTCCGTACTTCTTTCAATTGAATGAAAAGGAGTTTTAGATAATTTTGCCTCAACACAAATTTCACATTTATGATTTGAATCAATGTCAAATTTAGGTAAACATTCCATATTAATTAATCTACGCAAAGATTCATAATTACCATGTCCTAGTCTACCATGCCATAAATTTGAAGACTCAAGCAAGTAAGAAGAAGATGTACTTTTATTAATAACTGAGGGTACAACGATCATTACAATTAACTTGAAAAGGCCATCAGACATGTAACATTTTCCTACATACATCTCATTCTTAGTAAATACAAATTTATCACTCTCAAATACTAGCCTAAACACATTCTTACTCAACAGAGATCCGGAAACAAGATTCTTGCGAATGTCCGGTACATGCAATATATTGTTGAGAGTAAGTTCCTTTCTAGATGTCATCTTGAGAACAATCTTCCCTTGTTCTTCAACTTTGGAAGTTGAGGAGTTGCCCATAAAAAGTTGTTCACCATTGTTCACTGCAGAATAAGATGTGAACATCTTTTTGTCGACATAGATATGGCGAGTAGCACCAGTGTCCACCCACCATTCTTTAGGATTTTCGACAAGATTTGCCTCGGAAACAACTGCAAAAAGATTGATGTCATCTACACCATTGGAAATTTTGTCCACTTCAGTCATATGGGCTTGAGCAGGCTTCTTGCTTGTTCTTCTTTTGCTTTTGCCTTTGCTACGGCAATCTTTCGCCCGATGTCCCTCTTTGTCACAGATGTAACATTTGCCATTAAACTTGTACTTTTTATTTCCCCCCCCCCTTTAGAGCCTTGTGATGAACTTTCTCTAGAAGACTTTCGTTTCTTAGTTTTTGAAGCATGTTCCACCACATTTGCCTTAGACTCCATAGGATGCTTACCAGCCCGCTTTTCAGAATTGCGGTTGTCCTCCTCAATCCTCAAACGCACAATTAATTCTTCCATAGAAATTTCTTTGCGCTTGTGTTTGAGGTAGTTCTTGAATTCCTTCCAGCCTTTTAGTAATTTTTCAATTGAGGCTGCAACTTGGAAGAATTCACTGAGAGACATACCTTCTACGTGAATGTCATGCAGAATGAGTTAGAAATCTTGAACTTGGCTGATCACAGTTTTTAAATCAACCATTACAAAATCCAGGAATCTGCCAACCACAAATTTCTTTGAGTCGGCATCTTCCGTTTTGTATTTTTTCTCCAAAGACTCCCAAAGTTCCTTTGCTGTCTTGATAGGACTATAGACATTGTATAATGTGTTGTCAAGCCCGTTCAAGATGTAGTTTCGGCAAAGGAAATCAGCATGTTTCCAGGCATCAACCGCAGCAACCACTTGCCGGTCGGTTTCATCCTCTTTCAAAATAGGAGCATCCTCACGGAGGAAACGAGCCAGGTTCAGAGTTGTAAGATAGAACAACATTTTCTGTTGCCATCTTTTAAAGTCAGTTCCTGAGAACTTCTCTGGCTTTTTACCGTGATTTACTGGTACTGTTACAACAGGAGAGGGGGTTGGCGTTATTGCAGCCACCACAGTAGTACTTGTTTGTGCATTAGTTTCAGTAGCCATCAATTCTAATTTATAAAATAAAATTATAATTAGAATTTACACTACACAGAAAATTAAACCAAATTCACAGAATTAAATTCTGTAAAAATAAAAGAAACCAGAATGTAACTTTTATTTTTCAATTAATTTGGAAATAAAATAAAATTTTATTTAACTAAATTAATTCCACACAGAAAATTAAATTTCTGTTTCACTTCAATAATTAAAATACTGAAACAGAATTTTAATTAATGAAAACTCAGAAAATAATTTCTAAAAACCAAAATTAATTTTCTGACAAAATTCCACAAAAATATATTCTAAATTGTTAATGACACCAGTATATTACTACTAGTTGTCAAAGAAAATAGACAGTATATTACTACTATCTGTCAAATAGCATATAACCACTATTTGTTTTTCCAACAAAAATATTAATTTGTAAATTCACAGAAAATAATTTTCTTAAAAGAAAAAAACGAAAGGGAAACAAACGAAAAATTTTGTAAACAGAATAATTTGAATCTGTCTTAAGATTGTTGGAACAATCTTCTGTGTAAATAAAATAATTTGAAACAATTCAAACAAAATAAAATAAAAATTACAGTATTTATTTTGTAGAACCGAATAAATAATTCAAAGACCAAGTCGAATGTGTGACACTCTGTCCTTAAGACTGATTCATCCCGCTACGGTGCTTACGGTTGAGTGGCGTCTATCTCCCAGGATACAATGATCTTAACCAATTTGTAGTAGCACTCCAAAACAAATTGTTCGGCGAACCAAACCTGTGATCTAACTCTCTGAATATTTATTCTAAAACTAGAATGAAGAATAAAATGCAAAGGAGAAAATTCTGGACAGCAATATCTATTTTGCAGACTGATTTTCGGATCTCAAAACACTGCTGGAATGTTGGTATTTATAGGCAACTAAAGGCTGCCCCGAACAGGTGCAAATAGGTAGTGAACAGGGGGAAAACAGGACAGATTCAGATTTTGAATTCAAATAGATTCAGTGACTGTTACATACTGTAACTGCAGCACTGTTTCAAAACTGTAACTGTTTGGGCAGTTAAGAATTTTGAAACTGTTCAATAGATTAAAAACTGTTTGGACAGTTTTGAATCTGTCCAGTTGCAACAGATAGGAATTGATTGAACTTGTATAAATTTGTCCGAAATTCAATCTGTGTAACTGTAACAAATTTGAGCAGTTAATCTGTTTGGAATTTTCGGACTGAATGGACAAAAAATTAATTCAATTATTTGGCACAAACTTTGAATTTAATTTCATTTAAAATTCAAATAAATTAATATTAGAACCGACCCGACCCACGTGTGTGGTTGTTTGGGCTAAGGTTCACTTTGTCCATAACTCCTCTCTTCTACAAACTTGGAGTGCCCTTTGGGGCCTAACCCAAGTATTGTAGGCTAGAGCTTATATACACAAATAAACTCTCTTAAAGTTTCAATGTGGGACAACCCTTTTCAAAGAAACCCACATTTACTCCCTTAAATTTCCTATTCCATGAACACGAAAACGACGTCATGTTCCCATTCACTCATAAATGGTTTTGATGAACCGTCTTCACCGTGTGACTTGCCACTCGGCAAGGAACACTTCACCTTTTCGGACCCACCCCAAAAGATGTTTGGGGCTCACTCAATTTCGGGCTCAAAGGTGGCCCAAAATATGCCTATATAAACCAATTTTTCCAGCAGTATGCACAATACTACAATATTAAGATTCACTTTATATAAGTGAGACAACTCACTTTTTCCTTCTTTTTCCGATGTGAAATTATAAAATAAAAGTTAACAATTATTTGGGACGAAAAGTTTATTTCTAATCAAACAATCTCAATTGTTCAATATTTAATCAAATCGATCTTTAGTTTATTTTCAATCAAACAAATCTAATCAATATATTTTGATAAAACCGTTAAAATTGCGGTTAAACTAACGAATCATTCAAAGAAAAAATGATTCAACTTAATTAGTTAGGTCAAAAGACCAACCAACTTGCATAAAAATTAATTAATTAAAACTTTTAAATTTTGTTTTAAAATTTAAACTATTGAATGATGCACAACACTACAATATTAAATGGGAGTATAAGATTTACTTTAAATGAATAAAACAACTCACTTTTTTCTTCTTTTCTCGATGTGGGGTTATCAATTAAATCATAGACTAATTAAAATTTTATTTTTATATGGTTAAATGGAAGCTAACCAATGAAGATTTTCTTAATTATTTAAAATTAAGAAAATCAAGAAAATTAGTATGCGATATTGAAGCTCTCAAAAGGCTTCTCACTGAAAACTCCATTTTCCTTATATAATATATATATATAGATAGATAGATAGATAGATAGATAGACATAGGAGTATAAGATTTACTTTACATAAGTGAAACAACTCACTTTTTTCTTCTTCTCCCAATATGAAATTATAAAATAAATCATATCATAGACTGGAGTATAAGATTCACTTTATATAAGTGAAATAACTCACTTTTTCATTTTTCTCCCGATATTGGATTATAAAATAAATTATATCATAGACTAATTAGAATTTTCGTTTTAAAATTTAAACTGTCTTAAACTAAATTATACACAACACTACAATATTAAATACAAGTATGAGATTTACTTTATATAAGTAAAACAATTCATTTTTTTTTTCTTCTCCTGATGTGGGATTATAAAATAAATCATAAATTAATTATGGTTTTATTTTTGGAAAATTTACCCAAAAATCCTATTTCCTAGAAAGTTGAACCAGTTAGTCTCAAAAGTTTTCTTATGCACCATTTAGTCCCATTTTTTTTTTGGTAATATTGTTTAATTAATTTTCATTATTTTGCAAGTTACAATTGTACCCCTTTTTGGGATGTTTGTTTCCTAAATTAATGGGGGCGGTTTTTTCTTTTTGGGGGGTATCCAATGTTAATGTTTGAAATGGTTTGGAAAAACGGGGGGTACTGGAGTGGCGGATGTTCATGGTTTGTTCCATTGGTTTAGAGTTTCTCTCCCTGTTTTCTGCATTCGCCGGACTGGTCATAACGTTTCAGTCTATTTTCTGGTAACATTACGTAATTGTTTTCCCTTTGCCTGTGGCCTATACTTGCAGATCAATGTGTTGTTGATGTTATGTTGTTGTAAGTATTTTAACATTGGTTGTTTTCAATGTCAGTGGGGCTTTGTTGTGTAGATGGATGTGCAGTTTTTTTTTTTTTTAATGTGGACACTGTGTGAGTTTTGTGCATGTCGTCCATGTTTCTGCATTTTTTTGACTGAACACAACGTCGCACTCCGTTAATTGTTACATTACATTTTAATTGTCATAACGTTTTAGTCTATTTTCTGGTAACGTTACGTAATTGTTTCCCCTTTGCCTGTGACCTATACCTGCAGATCAATGTGTTGTTCATGTTATGTTGTTGTAAGCACTTTAACATTGGTTGTTTTCAATGTCAGTGGGTCTTTGTTGTGTAGATGGATGTGCAGTTTTTTTTGGAATGTGGGCACTGTGTGAGTTTTGTGCATGGCGTCCATGTTTCTGCATTTTTTTGACTGAACACAACGTCTCACTCCGTTAATTGTTACATTACATTTTTCAAAGTCGGTACTGTGGCAATTTGAATGTGTTTCAGTCTATGTTCTGCTAGCGTTACTTTATTTTATTCCCTTTGCTTGTGTAATGTACATGCGGAGCAATGTTTTGTTGATGTTTGGGTGGTGTAAGTTTTTTTATACTGGTTGTGTTCAATGTAAGTGGGTTTTTTTTTGTGTAGATAAATGAGCGGGGTCTTTTTTGGATGTGGGCACTGTGGGAGTGTTGTGTATGTTGTCCATGTTTTCTGCATTTTTCCTGACTGAACCCAATATCCCACTCTGTTAAGTGTAAAATTATAGTTCTAATGGATCCGTTACGGATTGCGTTACAGGTATGAAAGGTGTGTTGTTGTTGTGCACGTATGGGCAAACAAATGTTGTTGCTCAGGTGCATCGCGCGATGACGTTCACACAGCTGGTCGATGATATTTGTGGGAAGTTCGATGACTTGGAACGAGATGCGGTGTATATGTTATGGGATGTCCCCGGGTATAAGAGTTTTAAGGTTGATAGTGACGATGATATCCAAAATATGTTGTGCCTTGCGAAGTCATTTGGGTTGAACCATTTCGATGTGCTCATTCAGCTCCGGGATGTTTCGGTTGGTGGTAAAAATCGGGGTGCGTATTGCAGTGAAGGTCAGCAATCGAATTTTGGTAATCATACGTTCGGTATGGATGATCAGACGGATCTGTTACCAACATATTGTCCTAATAAATCAAAGACGTTCTTGTCTGCTCAATGGGCATTCGGGATTACTAATGTTGGACAATGTTTCGTCGGTGGTGCCAATGAATTTCGGGAAATATTATGCAAGTATGCTGTGGAACGAGGGTTTCAATTCAAGTATTTGAAGAATAATTCAGTTCGCATCACAGCAATTTGTAAGTTTGCAGAGGACACAGGATGCGCGTGGTCGGTGCATGCGAGGGTGTTGTCATCGAATGGGATTTTATGTGTTAAAAAGTTTGATAGTGTGCACAGTTGTGGAGCTGCTGTTCGAACACATACAAACCCACATACGGGGTCCGATTTGGTTTCAAGCGTTGTCGCAGATCGGGTGCGTGCTCAGCCACTAACGCGTCCTACGGACATTGTGTTTGATATGAAGAATGACTACGGTTTGGATATAAGCTACCGGGTTGCGTGGTTAGGGGTTGAGAAAGCGAGAGGTGAAGTCTATGGAGATTACGCTATGTCATTCGACCAACTTAGGTGGTATAGTGATTCCGTTATGGAAAAGAACCCAAACAGTTACATTAACCTCGAATTTCACCAACAAACAGGGAGGTTTGTTCGGTATTTTATATCCTTCCGTGCATGTATGGATGGGTTCAACCATTGTCGCCCGTTACTTTTCTTGGACGGCACGTTTTTGAAAGGTAGATTCAAGGGGAATTTGTTAGCTGCTACCGCGAAAGATGGCAATAAAGGTGACGTATCAAATTTTTCCTCTTTCTTTGTACATTAAAAAAATTGTCACATTTCAGTTCCTATTATATTTTACGCAACTTATACGTATATATGTACTGCAACAAAGATTTAAGACGTGTACTCCATATATGCCTCTGTCTTCTATTTTTTTGCAGGGTTGTTTCCGGTGGCCTTCGTAATTGTTGACTCTGAAAATCAACAAAATTGGGAGTGGTTTTTACAGAATCTTAAAGAAGTCGTGGGTGACGGGCGTACGCTGACGTTCGTATCTGATCGTCATGCGGGTCTTTTGCAATCCATGCCAATTATTTTCCCTTCAGCACATCACGCATTTTGTTTGTTACATCTTCAAATGAATTTGAGAGACCGAATGAAATACGTTAACGCATCTCGCAAGGTTGGGTTGATGCGGAAGCTCCGAGAATGTGCTTATGCGCCTACTATACCATCTTTTAATCAGAAAATAGAGGTGTTAAGAGAGTGTAGCCTGGTTGTGATTGAAAACTTCTTGAAAGACTTGCATCCATCCCACTGGGCTAATGCGTATTTCATGTAAGTTTGATTGTACCCCTTATGTGTAATACTTTAATGGCTTCATTTTTTACATATTCATTAAATACACTAACATGCTTAGCAGTTCGTTTTTTAAAATAAATAAATTTGTTTTCAATTGTAATATCTATTTCCAGAGGGCAACGTTATGGGGAGATGTGGTCAAGCGCAGCTGAATCTTTTAACAACTGGATACGGGAGGCGCGTCATCTTCCAATTACTAGGTTGGTCGACATGGTTAGGGGTCAAATAATGGAACAGATGGCTGAGCGTAGAGTCAAAGCAAGGGGGTGGACTGGTGTATTATGCCCAAAAATGGAGAAGAAATTGGTCACGTCGTACAATGACAGTAGGGGTTGGAATGTTAGTCAGGCTGATGACAACGTGTACGAGGTTCACAGTCAGCCCTCTGTCTTGGTTGATGTGGCAAGGCGATCGTGTTCGTGTTTCCAGTGGCAGTTGAATGGGTTTCCATGTTCTCATGCTGTGGTCGCTTTCCGTAATAGTGGACGGGATATATATGATTCTATTGAAACGTACTATCGTACTGATGAATTCAAAGCTTCGTATAGCGGAACAATATTTTCGATTCCAACAGTTGAGAAACCGGCATTTGCGCCCAACGGTTTTATGATAGCGCCCCCAAAGGTGAAGCGTCCACCTGGTAGGCCGAAACGTAAATGAATTCCGTCAAAGGGTGAGGTCGTGCAACGAATCCGATGTGGTCGGTGTGGAAAAATTGGCAACCACAATAGGAAGACATGCAATGAGCCAATTTAGTAATGTCACAACAAATTTTATTTTTCATTGCTGGTTTGTGGGTTGTTTTCCCAATCCATTGAACATCGTACATTTTCATTTTTATAACAACATTAATTCCCGTTGATTTTAATTCTCGACCATCACAATGGTTTCATGATGCGATATCTAAATATTGAAGAACACATGTTGGTTTGTTTTTCATTTGTTACCACACTGAACAACAGACGCATTGTGCCATATCAGCTGACACTCTTTTTAACATTTCGTTTAAAATTTGCAAAGCAACATTACCCACCAACATTTCTTACCCTCACCAAAACCTACGATGCGCATTGTCCATCTACTGTTACACCCAATTCTAATACAGTAGTATGTTATAAACAGTTTACTGATTGTTCATGGTGCTCACTGATCACATGAAAATTACATGCATTATGCATCACGGTAATAATAAAACTGTTTACAAGCTAATTTTCTCCACAAACAAATTCCACATATTCTCAATCACAGACCTGTCAACATCATTGTAGCATCCCCCACTTCAAATTTCTAACATCAATACCATCCCCTACGTACACAAGATTACCACGCTGCAAACAACATTAACATAGAAAAGCCATTACTCTTAACTCACCACACATTACGTCCTTCACATTCACTTTTATGTAACTCAATACGAACGACGATACTTCTAATTAGTCCCCTGCCCATGTCGTCCAATTGAAACACTTGAACAAATTCAACAACACACTCAACCTCAAGCACACTACAACTACATTAACTCCTACACATTAAACTACTCTGCCACTGTGACATGAAACGCAGACATTTACACAACCCAAACCACACTACTTACTGTCCACCATATCCAACACATACACATTACTCATACGCCAAACCCAAATACAACATCATCCACACACACGATGTAATGAAACACACAAAATTAATGATCATTATCAACCCTGCCAAAAAAAAAAAATCCATACAGGTCTTCCTCCCTGTTCTTCGAACATTGCTGTACATTATTTTTTGATTCTCTGTGCTAACAGTCAAACAGTTACTTGATCATTCACAACACACTACCACCCTAAACTCCACCGCCATTCGACATCCTACTTACACATTAACCCAAAGCTGAACACACTAATCACTGTCCACCATATCCAACACATATACATTACACATATGCCAAACCCAGATAAAACGTCATTCACAACAGAACGTAGAGAAACACACAAAATTTATGATCATTATCAACCCTGCCAATCAAAAAATCATAAAAGTTTTGGCCCCTTTTCCCAACGTTGCTGTACGTTTTTTATTTTCATCTCTAATAGCATTCAAAAAAGCTAATTCACCATTCACAAAACACTACCACATAATCAAAACAAATCTATGTTCAACCAAAAAAACAGAACAAAAACTTGAACTACTTTATGCAATTCCACCAATTCAGTCAGGGCAAAGGGCGATTTCGGAGCCCTCTATGCGGATCATTGATGAAAGCCTTAACCATCTCTGCTCTAAACGCACTGGCTGTCATCCCATCCATAAAACATTCAACCTCCACGTTGTTTGCGTACTGTCGCATGATGAAGCATACCATAATCGCGCAGTCCGGGCTGCCAATTGCCAACACGTGAACACGTTATTCAACATTACCAAACGACATGCATAACTTAACATACAATGTAACAAATTTAAACTGGAGTTCAAATGTCAACGTACGATTCCGGGTGTTGTTGAGGACAATCACCCAAAGCCTCTAACGGTCCGTCGATGTTTTCTGATGTCACACCGCCAATCGATTGCACTTTTCCTCGCACCCGGTTTGTGTAATCAACCACCTACTGCTTCTGTGTTATGTAACATTACCCAATCAGTCACACTAAACACACATTATCACCTTATACGCAACGCACGCACAGCCAACACATACATGTAATTACCATTCACTTGTACTTACCACTTTCACTGCCTCAGCGAAATGATCATCTCGGCCGCCTCTACGCGTTTTGATTGAATTGTAGTGTGTCCATGTCCCCGAGTCTGAATCGTACACCATTGTCGTCCAATGATTCGCATGGTATATAGGGTAATGAACGTATCTGCACCCACCTGCAGCATTCACGTGCACGTTCAGGTAACGGTCCTTCGATGTTATGCTTAGGTTCCTCATCATGTCCTACGAAAAAATACAAAACAATCAGAAACAAACAAACCACTACCCCCATTATCATCAAACAACTACACAAAAATAACCAGTGTAACAGTACACATAACATCACACACATACCGAACACACACTGCTGTGGAAGTACGATTTCCTGAAATTAGCAGAATTAACAGCCGACACGTTCTGCGAACTTTTTAATATTTCAGCGTACGCATCAATCACCTAGCAACACAAATTATTTACAAGCTTCAATTACATTATACGTACATAACGATGCGCATACCCATATATTTGTTAACGTAACCCATCCCATTTCGTCTTACTGGTTATATTCACATATTGACAATATCACATAACACTTACATTCCCAGCAGTCGACCCTCCATGCACAAGTGACTGGATATCTTTGAAATTAACATGCACACCATAGTCACCTGCACTCCATATCACAACTCTACACCAAATTACAATTACGTAAGTACAATTCAAATGCAATAAACAATTGAATAAAAAACCACAACAACTAAAATATCGAACAAATATGTTACCCGTCCCCTTCAAATGTGTACACCACCTGCAGCAGTTTCTGTTCATCTTCAGCCAACAATTTCCAAACTGGATACCGATTCTTCATTCCAAAACCAGCCCATGTTTTACGCCGTCTCTCGTCGTCTTCAATGTTAATTACATCCTCAGTTGTGTTTTTGCGTACATTGCCCTCATCTCTTGACTGTTTGCAACGCTTCACCAACCCAGGATACTCGTAATCTTGTAACCTCCACTCCTGCCTAGCTTTGCTCTTCACACGCCTCACCAACGATGTAATGTTTGGTTCCTCAATATTCACAAAGTCTATTACCCTATCCACCACACCGCTGCCTGGCTTATCAAGAACATGTTTAATGTTCGAACTGTTTTCCGCTGCGGCTGCATTACCTATGGCAGCATAATTGAATTTACCTTCTTTTTCCTTTGGACTCCATACCCCGCCACGTAACGTCGACCCCGGAATCACAACACCATCATTTTTCTCTACCAACACGACGTTTCCACCAACAATGCTATTACCAACATCTCCAGCGACTTCATACGATTTGTTCAATTCACAACTGTTACCAATGACATTGGACGTTTCATTGACCGGACCTTCAGTCTTTTTTTCAGTACAATATTGCCCACTGAACTCACACCCACCCTGTCGGTCTGATGCTGTGCCCTGACTTTTACTTGTGTTCCTAGCCAGTTGCGTCCCCTCGTGCGCCCCGTACTCGTCCACTTGGTCCTCCAATCGTGCTATTGTTGTTTTCATCTCCGTCACGAGGGCATTCAAACGTGCAATTTCAGCATCCTTCAAACTTATGACATTATCGAACCCCATACACAAATTTGCTGCTTGTGAACCAAGTGCCCGCTCCATGCTCGTAACCTTACATTCAAGTTCACGCACACGTTCAGATTTCTGTTTCACTTCTTCCTCCAACTCTGCTACTCTGTCACGTGCATTATTCGTTTCCTTGCTACCACTGACTGTTTCTGCATCTCCATCTTTAGCTGGTTGCGTGGCTGACAAATCCAGCAGATCTGGAACAGTACTGGCCAGTCTTCATCTTCTACAACCGCGCCCAATCCACGCTTTGCAACAAAGTTACAGCCTCCAACGCCTGTTTTCCCATTGTCAACCATTCCACCTTCCTCAACATGGACCCCTGTAGATGAGTCCACTTGCCAACAGTTAAAACTTGCCTCTACAACATCATCACGAATGTCTGGACGTGGCATACCAACATTCACCAACAATGGTTGCACGTCAAGCACTTTCCGGTCTGTCCTCGTACATTCACCACTAAGCAATGTCGTACCTACTTTGTACCGTTCAAGAATTGTCGCATCCAGTTTACCGCACCTTACCTGCAGACACACGTTACGAAATTGTTAACCATTCCAACAAGTACCAACCAATAAAACCATACATAACAGCCTCTTACGTCATACCTCAAATTTTCTTCCGCGCATCAACTCCAACCCTTTCATTTTGATTGTCAAAGTTGCAATGTTCCATCTGCAGAACCTTGGCAGAACACTGCGTCTTTCCGGCTCGATGATGTTGGTGTGCTCACAAACAAAAAACTGCATTACATTCGGAAACACACGAATCAACAGCACACACTAACAACCAACTAGAACAATGTCAGTCACACCAACAAAATAACATTACAAAAAAAATGGCAATAACTTACGAGTAAAACGACAACACATCCGGTTACCCTTTTCGGCCGATCATGAAACTCGTTTAGTGACGCAATTAACGCGGCACGTATTGTAGCAGCCCAATCATACAACTGTATCGTACTTAGTTTGTCAATAACTCGGACAAATGCCCATCCGATAGACTCTCCGGTCGTCGTGAAAAACAGTTTTGCACATGTATATAACGACAACAACTTTGCGACGTCTTTCTCGTCACTACGACTGTACCCCTGTAATGCATCATCCAACAGTTCTTTAATTTTTTTGCACGATATCCTCCTTACAATATCGCAGCGACGCTGAATAAAATCACACGGTGGCCTCGACCCATGAGCTAAATCAAGCTGGTCAATGCCGCACTGTATGCCAAAAACAAGTTGGATATCACTTCGACGCAATGGAACGCCTTTCCCCCCAATGTAGAATTTTTCATCGTCCGGATTGTATGTCTGCAGTATTCGGAACACTGTCTCATCGCATTTCTTATATGCATTCGGCGACAAGTTCAATCTGCGGATGGAATTAATCATTGCCCAAAAAGGCGTTCGTCGCAATTCTCGTTCATGGCCTTCTCGCAATTTCATTTCCAACACGGTTTTGATAACCCCGTTTATGTTAGAACGATATGCAAGGCGCGCGGTGTCAACTCCCATTTTCTTCATTACATGGACATTTTTGATTTTCACCTTGAATGAGATCTTCCCTTGTTTTTTCACAATAATTGGTTCTGACGTAAAATCAGAATCAGCCACGTCACGTGCCACAGCAACACTTTTTTTCCGCGGCGACTGCCTCAAAATCACACCTGCACAAATAACAAACATCAATAAGAAAGGAAACAGGCCACACTTGAACAAACAAAACACGTACACTCCACACTGTGAAATTGCCATAATCGACATCAACATTACGACTTACACATTAACATTAACCACCCAAAATGAAATCACCCCCAACATTGAAAGGAACAGACAAGAGTACCAGAACATAACAAGTACATTCCACAATGTAACATTGGCCCTAAAATCAACATCAGAAAAATAGAGTTTCCAACATTACCCTCCCACTCCAACATAATCTCCAACACCGTACCCAAAAAACCTTCACACCCCAAAATGCAACAACATCATGCACACATACAGTGTAACATTGCCTACATAACAAACACACCTACACCGTACCGAACAGCCAAGAGTTTGCAGAACAAAACATGTTTACCACACAATGTTACATTCACATAATTGAATATGTCAGGAACATAGACACATAAACATCACCTACCACAACATCACCCAAAACATCACACCCAACCACCGTCAAACACCCACATACAACATCCCACAAACACACACCCACACCCCCCACCCACTTTCAAACAAAAAACAACCAACATAAACAGTAGCCATATGCCCACTCAGACTCATTAACAACATTCCCCATTCAGGGAAAACCACAATCCCTCTCAAAAAACCAAAACAACACCAGCAACATTACGACACCACAACAACGTTACCCGTATCAAACAAAACAACTTCAGAAATCAAAAACAAAACAGTCAAAATAAACAAACCTCCACTCCTTGCTGTCATTCTCAGACGTTCCCTCAAGTACCACCGCCTTCCAATCCGCAGTAAAGCTTAACGCAAACGCAGTCCGATATCGAAGTGTTGGACGCCTATACGCTTCAACCCAATGTATTCCCACTGAACGTCACCGCCACAACGTTGACACATAAATCTAGATTAGGGTTTCCGTAATGTACTGCTACCTCGCCTTAACAGATTCGGCTTTCCGATATGGAATGTAGATTTCCTTATCAAAACCCCAAATATTTCCTTCAAATCAAACCTCACCACCGCCGAATATGGAACGACTAGTGCAACACCATATGAAACTATTGCCCTTTTCCCGTAATTTCACATTACAACATTACCAAATTTGCCCATTACTTCTACCACTAATTGGCACAATGTATATGCCCACAATGGTAATTTCCCTTACAATGGGACTGTTCGGTTCATAAGAATAGATCTGGGACTAAACAATGCACAAGTTGTTAATTTGGGATTTATTGGTGCATCATCCTTTATTTTTATATGGTTAAATCGAAGTTAGCCAATAGAATTTTTTTTTAATTGTTTAAAATTAAGAAAATCAGTATAAGAAATCGTGGTTAAACTGACAAATCAATCAAACCGAAAACGGTTAAACCTAATTGGTTAAGTCAAATGACCAACTAACTTATACAAAAATTAATTAATTAAAAGTTTTAAATATTATTTTGAACTAATTATAGTTTTTTTTTTTTTTTATTTGGTCAAATAGAAGCTAGCCAATGGAATTTTTTTTTAATTATTTAAAATTAAGAAATCAATATAAGAAATCGTGGTTAAACTGACAAATCAATCAAAACGAAAACGGTTAAACCTAATCGGTTAAGTCAAATGACCAACTAACTTATACAAAAATTAATTAATTAAAACTTTTAAATGTTATTTTAATTGTAAAATTTAAATTATCTTAAATTGAAACATGTATAACACTATAATATTAAATAAAAGTATAAGATTCACTTTATATGATTAAAACAACTCATTTTTTCATTCTTCTCCCGATGTGGGATTATCAAATAAATCATAAACTAATTAGAATTTTATTTTTATTTGGTTAAATGGAAGTTAGTTAATGGAGATTTTCTTAATAGTTTAAAATTAAGAAAATCAAGAAAATTAGTATGAGATATTGAAACTCTCACAAAACTCCTCACTAAAACCCCTTTTCCTTATATAATATATAGATTAACTAAATGGATTAATTCATTAATATAATTTTATTTTACTGTTTGAAAGAAAAAAGAAAAAAGAAAAAAAGAAAACAGAACGGCCCTTCTATTTTATTTGAACTAGCCTATCATTCGTGCTATGCACGAGATAATTATAGATATTTATATTTGTTTTAGATTTTTTTTTAATATGTAAATTATGTTTTTTAAGATTTTTTATAAAAATAATTTAACAATCTTATCACTAACCATAGTGTATGAGAAAAGTTAAAAATTGTACTGCAGTAACTATACACAGATTGTATCTATAATTATTTGTATGAGGGGATTTTAAATGCTGATCAGGGAGATTTTGACCAAATCAATAAATGTAGGCATGTGGAAAGATATGTAAATTGAAAAAAGTTAATAAATGATTATCAGAGAATTTTGACCAAATCAATAAATATTGAGTTTTTTTTTTTAAATAAAAAATTTAAAAAATTCAAATTGAGATATTGAAACTCCCACAGGCCTTGGGGGTTAAAACCCCATTTTGCTTAATATATAGTATAGATTAACTAAATGGAGAATTACCACTAGGGGTGGTGGCCCGGTGGTGAAGTTATCGCCTTCCCTAGTAGTGAGTCAAGTTTGACTCCTGGGGGCATGAAATGCTGGGTATTTTTTAGTGGAGTTGCATGGTGTGTCGGTGGTAGGTCCCTTTCTATGAATTGGGTCAAATTAGGTTGGCAACTAGTTATCCCGAGATCTAAGTCCACGGATGTTGTGATGACACCTTAGAGCAATAAGGAAAACATCAAGGAAAAACCATCAACAAGGAAAGAACACATCCCAACTAGATTGGTAAATCCCCACTAAATCATGTACTAATCGAGTTCCCAAAAAAAAAAAAAAAAAAAAAAAAACAAAACAAAACTAAATGGAGAATTGTATATTTTGTATTTAATTATATGCAATTCATATAATATTTGATTTTCTGTAAGCTGGAAGCACACATACAGTATAACAAGAACACATCAATGAAAACGGCTTGGAAACACCATGAACAGGGAAAGAACACATCCCAACTAGATTGGTAACTAATCCCCACTAAATCATGTACTAATCGAGGCCGACAAGAAGCTATCAAATCAAGCATCCGATAAGAAGCAGAAAGGAACAATTTGAAAGAGAGGAAAAACAATACAGTGCTTTGTTTTCCCAAAGGCTTCCATGACAGCAATGAGGTGGCTGAGGCTGAATTCCTAAATTTTGGCTCTGTGTTTGACCCACAAAGCTGTGCTAAATTTGATGATTAACTTTTGTATTTGGATTGGATTGTGGAGTCCATAATTTATTAGGAATTTAATATGAGTTGGGTTTTATTAATTATATGGATTACGATTTCAATGAGGAAAGTTGTAGAAATTCTAGAGCAATGACATTCAGAGGGTTTGTAAAAATGTAAAAGAGATAGAAAAATACTGCGACAGATCAATCTAATTATGATAAAATCATATTATGTAATTACGATCATCAAATCAATCTAATTTTTTCTCTTCATCAATATAATTTATACATATTGAGACCCATAAACTAGATTATTCAAATCATCGAAATACAACTAGTGATAACCTTAAGCCCGGATTTCACTGATCCAGTTAGTAGCGGAGCCACAGTGGGTCCGGGGGTCACGTGCCCCCTGGGTTTTGGAATAATTTTTTTTTCAAACATAAAGAAAATAGTTTAAATAAAAAAAATTATAAAATATTATTTAGAGTGAAATATCAATAACATTTTTTAAATTATGAGAATAATAAATATTATTTTTTGATTGAAAATAAAGATATTATGATAAGTCATATTATTATTTATGAAAATTTCAATACAATAGTGATATCTATCATTATTGACATACAATTATAATTAATCTCAATGAAGATATAGAATTTATTGAATTGTTAGTTACATTTGACATTTGGGGCTGATCCTCTATGCGTTTATTTACTATTGGTTGGTGATATCATATGTTAATGATGATTTAGTATTACAATTATATTGAATTTTTACTGAAATTTTGTATAAAAAATTACTTTATCATTATATTATTTATTTTAAAACTTATATCTATGGCTCTTTTTTTTTTTTTTTTTTTTTTATATTATCCATGATATACTAGTTACAGATAATATATATATATATTTTTTGAAGTCAATCGTAAAAATTTATGTGAAATATTTTTATAAAAATTTTCAGTATTATAATTAATAAGTGCCTCAATTTTTTGGCTCCGGCATTGGATCCAGTCCATAACGAGATTGTAGACAAGCTGCTATGTAAATAATCACGCCAATTTTGAGTGACTCATTATTAGGAGAGTGTTGAAGAGTGAAGAGTTGCTTGAATTCTATAGAGATAAATGTTACATCTTCATTTCTTTACCAGATTTAACATGAGAGTCAAGATGCAGAGAAAGCTTATAGATGAAGTACTTACATTTACCTTAAAAAAAAAAATTAAATAAAAAAAAAAAAGGTTCACTATTTATAAACAAAGAGATATAGAAAACATTTAAATTAGGGGAAAAAAAAAGGTATCCATATCCGATTAGTGAATTTTTTTTTGTAAACAAAAACATTGGTGAAAAAGATAGGTATCCATATGCAATTAGAAAACATTCTTTTCAGTGAAAATTTTACCAACTAGAGAAATGAATATGGTCACACATGGGTGGGGCTGTGTGGTTGGAAAAATTGTTAGATACTTTCTAAATATTTATGTATATTTTTTTAATGAGAAATCACTATGCACGTTAAATAGATCAATTTTTATTTCCTAACTACCTGATAAAGGACAGTTAGCATGTCGCTTCATAAAATTTTTAGCTACGTAATTAATTTAAAATACTTATTAAACAATGTCATATAATATTCTAAAATTATTGAATAATTATTTGTATTATTAAAAAATAGAAAATTTACCTATAAATCTTATCTTGAGAACTATTGATCCGTTTAGTCCCAAAGATTTTCTTACATACCAATTAGTCCCATTGATTTTGGAAAGGTAGATTTAATATATTATTTGAAAATTGAATTTACGGTTGTACCCTTATTTCTATTTCTATTATTATTATTTCATTTTATTTTATTTTTTGCGCTAGAAAGGTAAGATACACAATTTATGAGAATTAAATTTGGGATGAATTTTTATACGAGAATATTTTTTTATTTGGAATGACTTGAAATGTGAGATTCTTTAAACATTTAAAAGGAGTATAAAAATGACTTGAAATATGAAATTTCCAAACATTCTAAAAGAATGTGGGATTATTCAAATATTTCAAAAAGAGTACAAAAACTCCTTAATAAATTTTGAGCAAATATATAATTTCAAATTGTAACACTCTAATGTAACACTAAAAAAAAAAAATCCTTAGTATACTTTTTCCAAACGTAACACTCTAAAAAAACTCCTTAGTGTAACACTCAAATATAATACACAAAAAATGTAGGATTCTTCAAATCATCCTAAAAAGAGTACGAAAATTTCTTAGTAAATTTTGGACAAATATATAATTTCAAATTGGGAAAATTATATAAAGGTCCACTTTTTATATCCATTTTCTAGACCTAGTGATGTATTAAGAAGATGATCGATCATCTTATTGACATATCATTGAGTCTAGAAAGTGGGTCTAATTTTTGGGTTTGAACAACAATGCTCTTTCAAACTGTGAGTGTTATGTTTGGAAAAAAATACACCAAAGAATTTTTTAGTATTTTTGTGTTTGTTACATTGGAGTGTTACATTTGGGACTACATTGATTAGAGTGTTATGTTTGAGAAAAATATAGTAAAGAGTTTTTTGTATGTTACATTAAAGTTTTACGTTTAAAAAAAATACAATAAGGAATTTTTTAGAGTGTTACGTTATTACGTTTGAGAAAAATAAACTAAGGAGTTTTTTAATGTGTTATGTTAGAGTATTACGTTATTGAAGTGTTATATTCTTATTTGTAATGTGGGATTTGTTTCAAAAAGAGGAAAAATTCAAACCTCTATAATGCGAATTATCCAAATATGTAATTTCACATTTGAAGAAACCCACATTTATCCTTAAAAAATTAAACCTTAACGTATAAGTGACTATCATTTTTTGTAATTTTTACTTTAATAGAACTTTTGAGTTCATCAGAAAGAAAAAAAAAAAGAGTCTAATAATTTATAAGATCTCATTTTATGACTTATTATTGCTTTACCTCAGAAAAAATTTGATAATTTAATAGGAATACTTAATGAAAAATCCACCAATGCACCTGCTTGACAATGACATCTTTATTCAAAGATTCTTTGAAATTACCCCAATACTCATGAGAAACTTTTCAGCAATATTATCCCGGTGTTCGCTCTACCATCTCTGTCTCGCTTGTTATCACCAGGCTATATTGAAAAAAGGTTTGGGACCCAGTAAAACTTGACTTCTAGTTTTGTAATTTTTTTTGGTTTTTAACGTTTTGACTATTTTAAACCCTGTAACATTTTATTCCCCTAACATTTAAAATAATCAAAGAACCTCATGTAATTTTAGTCATTTTGCACTTTACCTCTATACCATCATTAATTCCGTCAAAATTGACAGATTTTGAACACATCAATTATGAAGTGGGCATGACTGAAAATAAAAAAATAAAATAAAATTACATAACAAAATGACAAACTTACCATCTTCCCTTCTCTGCAGCCACTCCCTTCACGACTTTCTCCCCTCCCATGGCACCAGCAAACATCTTCTTTCCCACCCATGCATCCCAACAAGATCTGTTTGCCGAAACACGATGCGAGCAAATTGATGCAAGATTTGATGTTACTAACTGGAAATTGATGTCCACAATTTGATGCCAATATCCAGATTTTTTTTTTTGTTTTTTTAACAATGTATATATAACCACTGGATATATATATATATATATATATATCTTGTTATATAAGGAAAAAGGTGTTTCTAGTGAGAAAGTTTGTGAGAGCTCCAAAATCTCATATTAATTTTTTTAATTTTAAACAATTAAAAAAAATCTCCATTGACTAACTTTCATTTAATCATATAAAAATAACACTCTAATTAGTTTATGATTTATTTGATAATCCTACATCGAGAAAAGAAAAAAAAATTAAGTTGTTTTACTTATATAAAGTGAATCTTATACTCCTATTTAATATTGTAGTCATGTACATGTTTCAATTCAATATAAATTAAATTTTAAAATAAAAATTAAAAATTTTAATTAATTAATTTTTATATAAGTTGGCTGGTCTTTTGACCTAACCAAATGGGCATAATCATTTTTGGTCGTTGGTTTAATCACGATTTTAGCGGTTTTATCAAAATATAATGGTTTAGATTTGTTTGATGACAGCTTTATCAAAATATAATGGTTAAATTTGTTTAACTTGAAATAATCTAAAAATTAATCTGTATAAAGATGAAATGGCTAAAATTGCTTGAACAATTGTTAAGTTTTATTTTATAATTCTACATCGGGAAATGATGGAAAAAGTGAATTATTTAACTTATATAAATTAAATTTTATACTCCCATTTAATAGTAGTGTTATGCATGCTTCAATTTAAGACAGTTTAAATTTTAAAATTAAAATAACATTTAAAAGTTTTAATTAATTAATTTTTGTATAAGTTGGTTGGTCTTTTGATCTAACCAATTAGGTTAAACTTGTTTTGGTTTGACTAATTCACCGGTTTAACTACAATTTCTCATATTAATTTTCTTAATTTTAAACATTTAATAAAAACTCTATTGACTAGCTTCCATTTAACTATATAAAAATAAAACTTTAATTAGTCTATGAGTTATTTTACAATTCCATATCGGGAGAAGAAGAAAAAGCGAATTGTTTCGCTTATATAAAGTGAATCTTATACTCCTATCTATCTATATATTATATAAGGTATTCACCCAAAAATATATATATATATATATATATATATTATAAGGAAAATGAGATTTTAGTGAGAAGTCTTGTAAGAGGTTCAATTTCTCATACTAATTTTCTTAATTTTTTTAATTTTAAAAAATTAAGAAAATCTCCATTGACTAACTTTCATTTGACCATATAAAATTCTAATTTATTTATGATTTATTTGATAATCCCACATTGGGAGAAGAATGAAAAAAATGAGTTGTTTTACTCATATAAAGTGAATCTTTTACTTCCATTTAATATTGTAGTATTGTGCATATTTCAATTTAGTATAATTTAAATTTTAAAATAAAATTTAAACATTTTAATTAATTAATTTTTGTGTAAGTTGGTTGATTAGGTGAATCATTTTTTATTTGACTGATTTGTTGGTTTAACCACAATTTTAGCAATTTTATCAAAATATATTGGGCAAATTATAGCGATAGTCCTTGTAGTTGACTTGTTTTTATCATTTTGGTCCATATTGTTTCAATTTGATCAATTTTGTCCCTGAATTTTATGGACTATGTCATATTAGTCCAATAAATAACGGCAGTTAATTTGATGGACGAAAAATCAAATGGTATGTCAATTTAGTCCCTATTGTTTTGACTTTTCTATAAATTACAGGGAGTAAGTTGACACATCCTATAAATTACAAGGACCAAATTGACACATTATTTGATTTTTCGTCTATCAAACTTAACCGCTGTTATTTATTGGACTAATATGACACAATCCGTAAAATTCAGGAGCAAAATTGATCAAATTGAAACAACAGGGGCCAAAATAATAAAACGAGTAAATTACAGGGACCATTTGCATAATTTGCCCAAATATATTAATTATATTTGTTTGATTCTAAATAAATTAAAGATTGATCTGATTAAAGATTGAACGACTAAGATTGCTTTTATTTTATAATCCCACATCGAAAAAAAAGGAAAAAAGTGAGTTGTTTCACTTATATAAAATGAACATTAATATTGTAGTATTGTGCATATTTCAATCCAAGACAGTTTAATTTTTAAAATTAAAATAACATTTAAAAATTTTAATTAATTAATTTTTGTATAAGTTGGTTGGTAGTTTGACCTAATCAATTAGGCTGAACCGTTTTTTGTTTGACTAATTTCTCATACTAATTTTCTTAATTTTAAACAATTAAAAAAATTTCCATTGGTTAGCTTCTATGTAACCATATAAAAGTAAAAATCTAATTATTTTATGATTTATTTTATAATCCCAAATCGGGAAAGAAGGAAAAAGTGAGTTTTGGCCTAATCTTTCAATCCTCAGAAAACAATTGGCTAAAATATCTCACCACTGCTTATTTCATAACATCTGGCTGATCATAGATGACACCAATCCCTTTGACAGAATCTAGCAAATTTTTCCTCTACCTGCTACTAGCCAAGATATGAAAGAACCTTGCATTTTTGTCCCCATTGGCTGTCCATGTCAGCCTGGATTTTTGATGCCATAACCACTCCTTCTTTTTGTTCAGTTCCCAGACTAGCCTTCTAACCTCCCTTCTCCTGTTGACCTCATGTTCCAGCAAGTTCCTACTTTCAGCCTTAATATCCCAGTCATGGTGTTCAGCCTTAGCTTGTTTCAATTGCTCATCAATGTTTCCAAACACTTCACAATTCCACCTTTTAAGATGTGCTCTGAGATTCCCCAGCTTTTTCATTACCCTATAACTAGCCCAACCATTGATCTGATTATTATCCCAAGATTTCCTCACTTCAAATTTAAAGTTAGGATGCAAGCCCCTAGCATTTATGAATCTAAATGGCCTTGGACCCCAATCCCTCTCATCTTCCATTAACAATATAGGGCAGTGATTAGAAATACTTCTAGGTGGCCCCCACTGCTTAAATGAGAACTTTTCCAACCACCTATGGTCAATTAGGAATCTATCAATCCTACTCCACCTATCCCCATCCAAAGCATTGCACCATATAAAGGTTCTGCCTATCATTGGGATATCAATCAGCTCCAAATTATCAATCAAATCATTGAAATCCTTCATTCCTCTATCCCTTCTCAAACACCCTTTCCTTTCACTTATAACTCTAACTTCATTGAAATCACTTCCTACACACCAAGGCCTTACAAAAGTAGATTTAAGTTTCACTATAGATACCCATAGCTACCTTCTTTTCAGTATTTCATTTGGAGCATAAATATTTACTATAACACAATCAAAAGAGTGGTTTGAAGTACCTGACAACAGAATGAAATTTCTATTATTGCAACACTCCTGTAGTACAAAGATATCTGGATTCCACAAGCATAGCATACCTCTAGCACCAACCTCTGCACCTGCCTCCATGAAGTCCATCTCCTCCCAAGGCCATAATGACTTAACAAAATTTGCATCAACACTGCACCTCTTTGTTTCTTGTAACAATAGGACATCAATCTTTCTATCCCTAACCAAGTTCTTTATTTGCCTCCTTTTTTCAAGCCTTCTTAGACCTCTAACATTCCAAGATAATATCTTCATAAGAAAACTACTAACATACACCAAACTTCCTAGTAACAACCAATTGGCTTAGGAGGCTGCACGTATATCTTCCATTCTTTCAAGATCCTTTTCTTCTAGCTTAACTATTTTGTTTACGACCTCCTCCTCCTTGCCTTCACAATTCTGCCCTAAAATTTTTCCAACTTGAACTGTGGCTTGTGCTTCAGTCAACATCTTTCTCCTTCTCCTTGAATCTGAACTTTGGGAGACTGATAATGAGATTGCAGCAGTTGCTGCCTGGAATATAGCTTCATTTTCAGACTACTGTTGAACAACACACCCTTGTTCTTCAGTTGCTTTCAGTGTATCTTTCCCGTATTCTTCATATCAACACCTTTTCTCATACTACGATTGATGGCTTTTTCACTGGTCTTTTCCCTTGTTGCTGTAATGCCCCTATTGTTCACTCCCTACTGGCCTGATGTAATAACCAGTGGACTTAACTGGGTTTGTTCTGCACAATCACTGAGGTTAAAAGCCTCAATGATAGGCTAATCTGCCAAGTCCCCAAGCTGTGTCTCATTTAAAACTACCTCTAAATTGATATTGGGCCTTAAATTTTCTGGTCTACTAATGCTCCTAATGAATCCAGGCCTACTAATGCTCCTAATGAATCTAGTAGAACATATTTGACTTGTAACTATTTGAATTTCATTTGCCATCTCTTTTCTTGAGCTACCCACCTGTTGCAGACCTACCTCCATATAGTTACCTCCATCATTTGGATTTTCCACATCACAGCCAGTCTCTTTTACAACTGATACAGACTCCCATTTATTGCTTCCTTCATTCTCCTCTGCATTTGTGTCTACCATGCACTGCTCTTTGCTTACAACATCATTTTTCCTTGACATTTCCTCTTTTCCTGCATTTGCATTCTCATCATCCTCATCTCTATTATCATGTTTTGACATTTGATTAACCTGTTCTTGAGATTTGGAAGCAACCTCCTCACTCCCCTGGCTTTGTTGCTGACAAATACATGGAGTGACAAATACTGATAAATCTTCACACACACGAATTGGAAAAAACTTATCAGTGCATTCAACCTTGATCACTGTGTTTATGAACTCAAATCTATTCATAATAATTCTTACCTTACCATACTGGAAGGAGTTTTGATTAAGAATCTTGTCATCCAACTGAACAACTTCCCCTCATAGTTTACCAGTATCTGTGAAAGTGTGGACACTCCACAAGTTAACTGGAACACCCACACAAGTAATCCACACACACTTTTCATGAGCACTATACAACTTTTTTTCCAAATCACTTATGGATTCACACCAATAAAAAATCCATTCTTCAATAGATAGCCTTGCTTCCTTCATATGTTGCACTGATTTAAATGTTAGTAATGCTAACCTTCCACCTCCATCTCTCACTCTTATCTCCTTCATTTCTCTTCTTTCAAACTCATGCTTAAAATCATTGAATGAAAAAAAAGTTCTTCAGCTTCACAATCAGACTTTCGTATAGCCAACCATTTCCGGACTCATAAGCCTTAACAACTACTTCTTTCTTCTCCTAAAGGCCTCAATTTTGAACAGCTTCAGCGTAAGATCTACCTACAGGCTTCAGTTGATGCTGTGTCGAGTTCCTTTGTTGGTACTGTCTCATCATCTCACCTCATTTGCTTCTTATTGTGTGCTGTTTTTGCACTCCCTTGTCATACTCTGTTTTCTACATTGTGAAAATTCTCTGTTTGTACTACCCCATCTTCTAGCCTAAGTTCCTTACTGTGGGTTGTTTCTGATCCCCTTTTTTGTATTCTGCATTCTTCACCTTCAGAGCTTTATTGTCATACCATATCCCATCAGCCTTTTGCACCGCCATGCCTGCTGCAACCTCACAATCATACCTTACAAATCCAAATCGGGAGCCCGATACTTGTCTTCTTTTTGCTGGAATGAAGACAATCCTTAACTATTCCAAACTTACTGAATGAAGTCAATAATCTTTTTGGATCCATAGAGTCAGGTATCTCATCTACAAAGATGGTAAACAACCCATCTACATCCCTAAATTGGTTACGTTGAATGCCCATTCTTTCTGCTCTTCTTCTTCTTCTAAACACTGGGTTCCACCCTCCTCTCTTCATTTAAATCAGTAAGTCAAGCTCTGCATAAAATTTTGAATTCGAATTTGATGGAACTTGTCTGGTGGTTATCTATATAATGCATGGGATTGGTGGGGTACTAATTCAAACTGCGCAAGTTGGTTCCACCCTACGTAGGATTGTTTTATTGGATCATTGTTTATTATGGATTAAATTATTGTAAATAATTTTGGTTGAATTTTAAATTTGTATGTATTCGTTTGAATTTAAATAGAAAAAAATGTATGTATTTTTAAAATAGGGATTTGCGTTTTCTCTCAAAAATTTGCAAGTTATTAACATTAATTCTAACTTAATCACATATTAACCTAAAATACTTTTAATTTTATAAATTAATTTTTAATTTTTTATGAATAGCGACACCTACTTTTAATCTTCTCTTCCTTTGAATTGGACACCTAATTGGGTTCAACAGGACATTAGGGGAACTAAGGTTAGAGGCTAAGTTCAACAGGACATTGGGGAAACTAATGAGGGGTTGAAAAGGACATTGGGGAAACTAAGGTTAGAGGCTAAAATTTATAAATCATTGGGGGTTATTTGGGGTGTCCTAAATAAGTGTACTTTTTGTCTTTTTGGACTAAAAAATTGAGAAAAAAAGATAGATGTTTGGGTTAACTTTTTGACTTTTTACAAAAAAAATGTGTATTAAAAAATTATATAAATAAGTGTATAGGAGAAGTGATTGAGTAGCCCGTACATACCTAGGCAGTGTAAGTCGGCTGTTAGGAGACGGAAAATAGTTGCCTCCTTTTCAGGCTTGAATTGGACGGTGTTGTTCGGCTCTTGTGGACCCACCACGGGTCCCGTTTTGCTAATCGGAACCATTCGATATGTAGAACTCGTCGAGTACTATATGCTTGTGAAAAATCACGTTGATCGGATATCGATAGCTATCTGATCGCATTAATTTTTTGTCAACCGTTAACTATAACACCATCTATTGTTTATACAAAACGGATTTAATCATGTAGCTATCCATATTCAATTAACGTGATTTTTTACAGGCATATAGTACTCAACGAGTTCTACACATTGACGGCTTGGACTATCAAAACGGGACCCGTGGTGGGTCCCCACTGGCCCAACATTACCCTCCAATTTAATAAATATATATACCTAATTTTTTTTTTCTCCCTTTGATAGCCTGTTCATCACTTCTCTGTACCAGTCACGTGTTGGTATTAAAATATGTAATAAATTAAATTTTTTATATTTTTAATTTGTGAATAGTAATAACTTTTTAATTTTTTTAGTAACTTTTTGAATTTTTAAATTTTTTTAGAGATGCCAAACTTGGCCTTAATTATTTTTATTCTTCTCTTCCTTTGAATTGGAGACTCGTTGGGTTCAACAGGAGATTGGGGACACTAATGAGGGGTTGAAAAGGACATTGGGGAAACTAAGGTTAAGAGGCTAAAATTTATAAATCAAGATGAATAGCGACACTTACTTTTATTCTTCTCTTCCTTTGAATTGGACACTCATTGGGATCAACAGGACATTGGGGAAACTAATGAGGGGTTGAAAAGGACATTGGGGAAACTAAGGTTAAGAGGCTAAAATTTATAAATCAAGATGAATAGCGACACTTACTTTTATTCTTCTCTTCCTTTGAATTGGACACTCATTGGGTTCAACAGGACATTGGGGAAACTAATGAGGGGTTCAAAAGAACATTGGGGAAACTAAGGTTAGAGGCTAAAATTTATAAATCAAGATGAATAGCAACACTTAATTACTTTTATTCTTCTCTTCCTTTGAATTGGAGACTCATTGGGTTCAACAGGAGATTGGGGACACTAATGAGGGGTTGAAAAGGACATTGGGGAAACTAAGGTTAGAGGCTAAAATTTATAAATCAAGATGAATAGCGACACCCCTAGTTTTATTTTTTTCTTTGATTGAAACTAAAAAGTGGTTTTACTGCTATATATATAGGTGCTAGTGCTCAGCACAACAAGTGAGGATCAACGCGAGAAGGTCAGTCCCTCTCTCTCTCTCTCTCTCTCTCTCTCTCTCTTCCCAAAATTATCTACTCGCTTCTTCCTTTCCTTTCCTTTCCTTTCCTTTCCTTTCCTTATCTAATTAAGTCTCTGTAACAAATGTGATTTCGTTTCTTCTACTTTAATTTGTGTTTCGTTTTTTTAGAGGGTGCATGGGAGTTGTAGTTTATTGTTTCGGTGCAAGAATTCTCTGTGTACACTATATATATACACATATATGTTATGAGTGAGCACATATGATTCGATATCTATAATTTGTTTTTGGTTTTGTGTTTTGTTTTTGTTTTAGGTCACAACTCAAGGAGGAGAATGGTGGAGGGATATTTGAAATGCTTTGAAAAGGAACTCTCGAAGACAGATGCTACCGGCAACCTGGAGATTCCTGGGTCTGCACTGTATCTGCCTGCTGTGGCAGAGAACACCGAAATTATGTATGTGTGGGACCATGGAAAGATTTGGAAGTTCAAGGCTCCTGTGAGGAGTGATGGTACTGGTAGACGTTACATGAGTCACCAATGGCGCCAATTTTCCAAGGACAATTCTCTCACGGATCATGATGTTGTCAAGCTTTATCGCTCTACCACCATTGTGAATTTATATGTTGTGACTTTTGAACGTGCGCTTAGCACTCTCCCACTCTTCCCCGGTGCTCCCCTTTGATTTTTTTGGAACAGGAAGATTGTTTCTTGTGTATCGTCTGTGACGTGAAGTGAAAATTAAGCAGTTATTGTGTGTTAGTGTTGTTGTTGAACCCTGTATGCTATGCTGTGCTCCTTTATCATCTCGACTTTTAGGAACAAGATATGTCCTTTTTGTTTGGTTTGTGTGAACCATGAATGTCTTTATTTAGATCTATGGTCTGTTATCAAGAAATATAATGTTGGCTTCTCTTATTATTATTGTTTTACTTCTTTCCCATGTTCTTGGGATTACTACTTGTTTTTGAACCCTAGAGAGTAGAGAGTGTTAGAACAGCAAACTAAAAAAACAGAACCAAGCAAAAAGCGACTTTGAGGCGTTTTGCGGACACTTTCTTTAAGGTGATAATTGCCCCCACTCAAAGGAGTTTGCTGCTGGGTTGAAAGCAATTCACCTCCAGGATACAACAAAGTCACCAACTGCAGACAGCAAAATCTGAAGTTATCTTGTAGAACTCTCCTTACAAAACTGTGTATTTGACGGAAAATAATAACAAAAGAAAACAGGGAAAATCTGGAATACTTTCCTGGATTTGCAATTATGTATCTATAGATAGCAAAAGGTACTAAAGGCACCTTTATGAAAGAACACAACCATCAGAATTTGATTTGGAAAATCTGAAACATGTCTTTCAACTTGAAATGGTGACTTTATCCTTTGAATTTCTATTAGTAACTGATTGCAACTGTTAGTAACAACCATTTAAAGAGTTATTATCCAGTGTATCTCGTCTCCAATGAAATCAATATATGATCTTGATCACATATTATAATCTGTCCAATTTATAACAGAGAGAATAGAGAGACAATAAGAAAGCAACTGACAGCTACTGTACGAAGATACAGCTGCGCCTTAGCTGCAGTCTTCACTTTCCTTCTTACTATCTTCTTGTGCAAAGCATGAGAAGTCATTTGCTGATGGATTTGTGCACTTCAATATAGTATTTGCGATATATAGTATACTAGTTGTATAAAATAAGAATTACGGATAAAAAAATTTAATTTATTTTTAACAAATGACTAATCGAAAATAATTTCTTATGATTAAAACCGTTCAATGTGTACATCTTGTTGACTACAATATTCTTGAAAAAAATAAAGCTATTCGGATATTGATAACCATTTGATCAAATCACATTTTCGTTAACAATATATTTTAAAAACATATGTCGTTGATACAAATATAACTCGATCAAATGGCTATTGATATCTAATCAAAGTAATTTTTTTTCAAGAATGATATACTCAACAAGATGTATACATTGAATAGTGTGGATTATCAAAATGAACCTGAATCAGGGCTCACTACACTCTTCAATCAAATTGGAGACGAGTCTGTCCCATTTCTTATATTGCGAAAATAGTATTTCAAAACGAAAAATATAAATCTAACAAGTCATTATTTTTATTCTGTTCTAAAATTTTTGAACTATAGAACTTATATAATTCAATTTTCTTAGAAAACCATTAATTATAATTCAAGTTTCTTTTATTAATGTGATGCAATAAGAGATCATTTATAAAAATATGTTATTAATTTTGTATTTCATCAATTACAATGTATACTGAGATGAATTCTAACTGTTTCACATTATAAGTAATAACATCAATCCATTTTATTATATAAGAGATACATGTCACTTCTTTTTTTCTTTTCTTTTTTAATTGTAAAAATTAAAGATGAATGACCCTTTTTATTAATAAATCATCAATTCAATTAACAACTTTTAATGATATTAAAAATTTATTTTAATTAATAATTTAGGTAAATTTATTATTATATAATAGAATAGTTAGGAATTTCATGTTTTAATTAATTTTGTTAAATAAAATATTCTGACAAGTGAATATTTGAAATTTGTAAAATAACGAGCGACAATTCGTATATTAAGGTAATTTCAAATATTATATTCATAATTTAGCCTTTTTTTTTTTTACAATAACTATATTAAAATATTAAAAAATTACAATATAGAAAGGCTGTTGATTGATTGTGGATCAATAAACCATCAGGAAATGAATACTCAAAAGCATATCAGTTTACACATAAAGACAAAATAACCCAATCAGGAGCCAAAACGTCACTGTTTAAAGTGACAACAGTAATTGCTGCACCTAACGTGCAACAGTATCCCCGTACCCGGGGTATGGGATAGTATTGGTTAGATAACTATCCAATGCGATTAAATGATAAAGTGATGTATTTTCCCTCCAAGTATTTGATTAAATGTTCTTATAGTTTACTTTAAATTCACCCTAGTTCCTTCAAGTAAGTTGAAAGGCAAGTTTATATCAAGAGTTTCACCGATAGCTTTGCGATTTCATCAAAGTTTGGAGTTAGGCTTTCATCTTTTGTCTTCATTCTTGAGGCATAGGTACTTTTAACTTGTAATGTCTTTGATTTAAGACACATATGTGGCATTTTCATTAGTTATCAAGATATATGAGATGTATTTGTGTTATAAAATGGGTTTGATGCAAAAAAGGGCTATACCTCATATTTTTGAAAGAGTTTATGTATACTTTTGATGATTATTGTTGTTGATGATGAGAATTGGCCTTTAAATCATGTAAGAGAGAAACCCTCAATTTTCTTAAAACCATAGTTTTCAAATTTGTTCAATGAAGGAGATTTGGTTTAATTGGCCTCCTAAATCCTATAATTGGATGTATTGACTTAACTTTGGTGTTGAGATATGAAATTTTGGGAACTTCTTGAAACAGATCTTTGAAATGGTGAAGATAGTAAGTTGGAGAATTTCTTCAATTGTTGATGCTTTATTTATGGGTTGTTTTGAAACCATCTTAGGAAAATTGAGATTTGGAAATTCATGCATCATATGCATTATAATGATACCTTGTGACTCTTGATTGTTAATGTTTGGAAAGTGTTGAAAGATGGTAAATGGCATATGAGTCTGGGTAGTGAGTCGGGAGTTAAGGTGCCCAATTGCCTTGTTTTGAGTATATCGCCAGACGAATGTGTGAATTGTTTTTAAGTTGTCCATGAGCTTGCCGTTTTTAGAGTTGGTGAATGTGGAAAATATGATTTTGGGTGTCCACGAGCCTACCGTTTCTAGAGTCAGCAAAAGTGGAAGGGAAATGTCTTGGGTGCCCATCGCCCCTCCATTTGAGAGTTGGCAAATGTAGGACTACTTTCTATATATCAGTATATATTTGTATGTATGGTGTTCAGGCTCTAGCTTGTGACATCATAGCTCATTTACACCCCATGATTTGGTTGAGATTTGTTATTAGCATCTCATATTCTAGCATCATGGTTTTAAAAAGAAAGAAAAGACTTAGATTTTTCTTATCTCTTGCATGGCATGATTATATGTATTTCAATTAACTGTATAACTTGTTAATGGTATTTCCTACTGGGCAATTGCTCACCCTAAAACTAACAATCTTTCAAGGAATAAAGTTGTGATGTCCAAAGTGATTGGCATGAGATGTATTTTTGGATGGGAGCATAGAGGCTTTATTTATATTGTCACGAGCCAAACTCATCCCTATAGCTTTAGCGTCGTAACCGGCCAGTAATCCTCGGATTACCAAAGGCCTCTGACCTGAATATTATAAAATATAAGGGGCTAGCAGAAGCAAATAGAAAAATATACATAATCCATTGAGCTGTGTAAACATATATGGAATAGAAATTCAAAAACTTATATACAGAACCGTGACGTCATACATATAATAGTCTTACGTCACATTCATTACAGATAAAGCAAAAAGGGAAGTTAGCCCATTATATAGATAAACCAAAGCTTGTTCATGTATCAAAAGAAAACAAAGTCTTAAACGACTACAAAACATGGCCACAAGACTTGACTTAATTTGGAACCTCCTCGAGAGGCACAAAAGGGTGGCTGACAAACCAAAACTTCAGGTCATCAACTCTGAGCCTGGTCACGTACCTGGTCACCTACATACATAATATAAATAGGGTGAGCGAAGCCCAGTGAATAATAACGAAGTAAAGAATTTAATGAATGATGTCCCATAGCAGATTTCAAATCAAACAAATTCAGATTTGCATACTTAACCAGAAATCATAGCAGTTATATGTGGCATATCCATTTAGCTATCATATCATATCAAATTTGCATAGTCGGTATCGACGACCACATAGGTCCACATCTTGTGCACAAGTAGCCATAGTATTGTTACCCCGAGCAAGGGCTACATGAATATAGGCCACAATATTGTTATCCCTGGGCGAGGGCCACTGTAGACACGCCATTTTTGATCGACCTTAAGACTCAGATGTCATCGTTTGTGCGCGCGATGATTGTGCATGTTTGTGCTCGTTTTGAGTGTTCGAAGTTCTCGGCTGAGTGCCTTGTCTTTGAGTCTCTTAACACTCTGTGTTTTGGCCTTATTTTTGGGCCAAACCTTGATGCCTCTTGCCTTGGGGGGGGGGGAAGGCCTTGCCGGCCACTTTTGGCACTTGCTGGCCACTTTTCTCCCTTGTCGGCCACTGGAAATGGCCGGTCGGCTAAGAAAGGTGGCCGACCGGCCACCTGAAGTGGCCGACGGCCGATTTTCTCATTTTTTAGATATTTTCAGATCTTTTGAGCCAGCTGCTGTGCACTGAGGCTCATCCTCCATACACGTGTATGGAGGAATGAATACAAGCTTTATGCTTGTATTTCTATATAAGGGGAGGTGCTTCCCCCTTTTGAAGGGTTCTGAAATTTTAGAAGCAAAATTTTACTCTCTCTCTAGAACTCTGTCTCTCTCTCTCTCTCTCTCTCTCTCTATATTATGCTTGAAAGTGAGTTTTCTTTGCATTTTTACACACAACCTCCTAGCCAACTTAGACTACCTTGTTGCTGAGGTGCTTGAAGGTCTTGTTTGGGCTTTTGAAGGCTGGTTTTGGCTCAGAAGTTGCCTGTTTGTTGCTGTGCTTCAAGGGTAAGGCATTTACCCCTTTTAAGCTTGTTTTTGTACACTAGTTTGGGCCACCTTTCCATGCTGTTTTGGCCTAGTTGTCAACTACAAAAACTTATATTTTTAAGTGTTAAAAATGGTAGTTTGAGGCCCTCTTGGAGTTAGGGGTGGTCCACTCTCTTTTATAGCTTGTTGGCTAAGCTTTATGCCATCTTTTAAAGCCTTTCAAACAATCTTGTTTTGGCCTTTTAACCACTGAATTCTAGGGGAATTTCAGTGGTAGAAAGTTAGCTTTGAAGTCCCAAATAAGAGGGGGGAGTCTCCCCTCGTGTTTTGTTTGCATGTGTTGATGGCCTAATAAGTGAGCTTCTATTTCTACTTTTTTGAAGCCTAGCTCAAGAATGTTTTTGGCCTTATTTTAACATGTTATAACTCTATTTTTGGCTAGTTAGAGCACCTCTTGTTTGCCTCTTACACTTGTAGTACAATCATGCTTACTAGCTTAACATGCTTAATGAGTTAGCCTATCATTTTAGCTTATGTTAGCTCCATCTCAGCATGTTTTTGCTCATGTTTTGCCATGCTTTAACTCTGTTTTGAGTGGTCTTGATCCTTTGAAGCTTGCATTGCATAACTATAGTGTAAATAGCATTACTAGCTTTGTGAGTTATGGCCCCTAACATGCTTTGCTTGAGTTGTTTGCATGTCATAGCATCATTTCACACATGATTTCAGTGCATGTAGCCTTGTTATACTCTCATATAGATCACTCTTTAAATGCTTTTGAGAGTTGTACCTTATGTCTTGCTTGTTAGCCAATTTGTGTGCATGATTTTCTTGCCTTTTAAGCTTCAAACTCAGCATGATTTAGCTTTTGTTTTGGCATTCTTTAACTTTGTTTTGAGTTGGTTTGGCCCTTTGAGGCTTGTGTTGCAAGGTTGTGGTACAACCCCTTTCATTAGCTTAATGAGTTAAGCCTTTAAACATGCATTACATGAGTTGTTTGCATGATTTTGAGTCACTTAGCATATTATTTCAGTGCTGGAATATATGTCATTGCACTCTATTATTTCAATCTTTCATTCGCTTTGAAAGTAGTGTTAAGCCCCTTGATGGCTTGAATATGGAATTGAGGTTCGCATGCCTAAGAGGTTCGCATGCCTAATGGTTTTAATCCTCCCTTGAGGATTTGTACTAACCAACAGCATGAAATCTCTTTCATGCTCAAGTCACTCATGACTTAGACCATCTTTCCAATTAGTGGACTTTCCACATTGGACTTAACCGGTTAATGGGCTAATCGGTAATCTAAAATGTGTAAACAAAATGAAAAAAATAAAACATGTGCAAGATAAGCATTTATGTTGCATTGCATGTGTTTGGATCGAACGTTAATCCAAACACAAGAAATGTGGGACGTTTCATACTCACGGTGATGAAACGTCTTGCATTTCTTGGTTGCTATCACCCTTGATCATGCATGATAGGGTGGAGGCACTTTGAGTCTTATATACGCATTCACTAAGCTTGTACAAGCTTGGTTTTTAGGCCATCATACATTGAGATGTTTGGTTGGTGGCTTAAAAGTCGAGCGCCACACTCCTTTGAGCTTGAGAAATGATGAAGAGTGTGGCAGTACACACATTTCCTTGTAAATACATTGTTGTGCCTCTATTTTTCTCTGTTGTAGCAAAACCAGAAGCCTGGAAAAAGCAGGTGGCCGATCGGCCACTTAAGGTAGCCGACCGACCACTTTTACTAGCTGGCCGGTCAGTTGAGGTGGCCGGCAGCCACTTTTTGTGGCCGACCGACCACCAGTCCAATTTTGTGCAGAAATCGTCCTGTTTTAGAGCAGAAACAGTGTGGAGGTTAGTTCAATGTTCAGAAACTGAGGCACGTGCAAATAGAGGCAATTGACAGCAAAGCAATGGATTTCCGAGCGGACGCCAACCGAGCATGCATGTCTCCCTCGCCTACAAGGCCACTTTATCGCTTTAATTAGTTAGCATAGCTAATTATTCGAGTGCTGTAATATTTTAGCTAGTTTGTGTAATTAGATATTTCATTTAGTTTGTAATAATTAATTAGCTAGCATAGTTAATTAGTTGGTTTGTAATAAGTAGCTTAGCTTAGATTAGCTTAGCCCTTATTCATTCGGACCCTCCTTCGAGAGGGCGCAATGTTATAATAAGCGTGTGTGCGTGTGTGCGTGTCTTCCAACCCCACTTCTTTCTCTCTTTTATTTAACCGCTTTCGATGGTTAAATTAGGGCATATTTTGATCAGCATATCTTATGCTTGCATGTTTGCATCATTCATTTGTCTTGCATGCACCGAGGCTCGGCGTATCATTCAAACTGTATCGTATTTCAATACTTATTTGAATACATGTTTCAAAGCATGTTATAAAATTGTTGCATTCATATGCCATCTTAGATAGCCGAGCCTATTTAGGTGCATTCTTTGCATGTGTTGTATTAGGCATTTTGCATAGTTAGGATCATGCATGATTTCTAACTAGCTTTTGTTTTGGCTTGGAGTACACTGTAAGTGTTACGCTTTAGCATACTTGCATGAGTGTGAGTGTTGCCATGTTTCACATGCTTGCTATGAGGCTATTTGCTTAAGTGCTAAACTGTATGAATGCCTGTGGATGAAGGCTTCATTTCTTGAATTAGAACAATTTATCAAATTTGAGTTTTAAGCCCACTTTGCAAAGTGGCAAAATCATCATGTTTTAAGCCCACTTGAGGGTGGCAAATCCGCGCTTTAGCCCACTTGAGGGTAGCACTTTCAAACCATATTCGAAAACAAACATGAATTGTTTTGTTCCAATTCTTGTGATTTAGTCTATACTTGTATGTTGTGCGCATCACATAGTAAGTTAGTTAATAATCGGAATAAGAACACATGTGTTTATAAAACAATATATCATGCTTAGTAGAGGCCGATCCTTTGATCGAGCGACCGGGGGTGCTCATTTCAAGACCTTCCCCTCTCGTACCCAAATTCCCGAGCTGAGGTAACTTTGGTGATGACGGATACGTGGCCTTTCGCACGAGTTAGGGTTTCCTAAATTTTTCAAAAACAAAATATTTAGGTGGCGATTCTGTAATCTGGCAAAGCAGTCTATGTTTGACGCTTTTTGATTCAAAATTGATTTTCCAAAACCAATTGCCAGATTTAGACTCTTTGGTGTTTATCAGTCTCGCATTGCACTTTGTGAAATTAGATTCAGAACCGTAACAGGAGTCTGAATTGTAGTAAGACCAATTCGAGCCTCTCCAAAAGGGGGGGCGCGCGAAGAAAGTTGGGTCTACAGCCACGTGAACTCAGGATGCCACAAATACATTTAAGAGAGATGGACATTCATTCATGATTCTTACAATAGCATTTCAAAAAAACTGATCATTTCATATCATTAGAAATTAATTAAAGTTAAACATAACTTTACAGAGTTATTACTCACAGATGGCTGCAGAGCTAAAAAACAAAGCAGGCAAATCAAATGGCTTACGACGCATGACCTACACAAACATAACAGATTCATCCTTGAAACACACACCCGGATATAACTTAACTCATTCCATTTCGTTCTTAGTGTGTTTGTAAGTCTTATTCTCATTATTATGTCTTAATCTTGGCCTAGGAATGCCTAGGATGCAACGAGGATGCCAAAATATGTTGTTCAACACTTAGCCAAACATGCTGAAAACAAGTCCTCGCTTGAGCGTAGCTTTCTTCGCTCAAGCAGAGGTTAAAAAATGTGAGTGGTCGCTCGAGCACAACTTCCTTCACTCGAGCAGTTTGTAAACTTTGCAAAAGTACTGGTTGTGTGATTTTTCCGCTCGACGGTCGCTCGAGCGTGTGACTGAGGTCCTCGCTCGAGCGCAACTCTTATCGCTCGAGTGGTTTGCAAAATATGTAAACTTCTGAGAGTGTGCAATTTAATCTCGAGCCACTTTTGGTCGTTCGAGAGGAGGTGCAAAACACAGAGTGGTCACTCGAGCACAGGTTCTGTCGCTCGAGCGAAGAGACAAAATCTAGAATTTCCATATTGCTCTTCCAAGTCCAAACTCAAATTCAAAGCTGCATATTATGGTCTTTTGGGCCGAAAACTTGAGAAAGCACTTGTAAATGTGTAAATCATTGAGAATTAAAGATCATTTCATGAATTCAAAGCCCAAAAGCGTGTCAATTGCTCAAAACAAACTCAAATCTGTGAAAACATAACATGCATGAGATGGTTTGGCTTCAAGGTTTCCAAGACATGATCAATTGGTATAAAATGATACAACACAAGATGAATTCTCAAAACAAAGGTGGGATAAGCACATGCATGTGAGAATTCTTTGGAATCAAATTCAAAATGTTATGATATATACATGCATGCATAATACACCACTATATTCATCTATCTAAGTTTGATTCTTGCATTACACAACTTAATTCTTTGGATTCATATGCTAAGTGACTCAATGTCAAAGTTAAAAGGTTGAATTCTTACCTAAGAATCATGGGTTCACAAGTGTAAAAGCTTAAATTTCCAAATTCACTTCTATTTTTCAACAACTCTTAGCAATTCACTCCTTTCAAGCTCTTGATCTCAACTCCTTCTCTCTCTCTCTCTCTCTATGTTTGAGCTCAAGAATATGAGTGAATGAGAGTATAAAGTATATAAGAGGTGATGGAGGTGGCCTTATATAGGCTTGGTTAGAGTTGGCTAATTAAACTTGAATTAGTCTAAGTAATGGTCATTAATTTATTTTAATTATTTCGTTCCGAATCGAATTTCAATAAAACCTACCATAATGTTTTAAAAATTCCAACTAACACATAATTCAAGTCAATTTCGTGATCGGATGCCGATAAGGCCTTCAATTCACAGAACAAAACAGAAATACAAACATATATTTTTATAGCAGGCAGATATAAGCACAATTAATGTCATACATATGTAATTAATTCAGAATTTTATCTTAATTACTCATTAAGCATAAGTAATCATGGTTTATTGGCTAATCATAGGTCGGGGTTGTTACATATATGCAATGGCGGAGCCACATAGGGCCTAAGGGGGTCACGTGCCCCCTTGTATTTTTGAATTTTTTTTATACATATGTATATAAATAACATTTTAAACAAAAATAATATTTAAAATAAAATGTCAAGGGTGCTTTTAAATTTATGAAAATAATAGTGATTGTTTTATTGAAAATGAAGTGACTATAACAAATTATATTTTTATGCATGAAAATTTTATGAAAAAATCTCAATATAAAGGTAATATCCATCATTATTGATATGTAAATATAATTAATCTTACTATATATATGTAAAAATTACTAAGAGTATTAGTTATATTTGCATGTGGAGTTCACCCTTCATATGTTGCTTTACTATTGGTTGGTAATATCATATGTCAATAATGACGTGATATCACTATTATATGAAATTTTTACTCAAAATTTGTAAAAATTTGATTTATCTTACCATTATGTAATTTATTTTAAGATTTAAATATATGATTGTTTTTACATTGTCCATGATACACTAGTTACACGCAATACTTTCTTTTTGATTTTACTCGAAGTTAATTATAAAATTTTATGTGAAATACTTTTGTAATAATTTATTTAAGTTTTTGTACTTAATATTAATTAAAAAACTATTATTATCTTCTTATTGTTGGTTATGGAAAAAAAATTAAAGTTGTAATCAAGAAGTACCCCTTCTAATTTAGTTTCTTAGCTCCGTCACTGCATATATGCTACATGTTGAAGCCTCGGGCTAGTTTTGTGTTGGAGACAAATTTCATTTTTTGTGTATTCAGAGCACTTCTTGAAAAGATGTTTGTCTTAGGACATTTATATTTTGTATTATCTCTTACTCTTTGAACTGTTATTACCATTTGGTGAGTGTAACTGAACAAAGGATGTAATCTTTTAAATAGTTCAATGGGGAAAAGATTCCGTTAGAAGTATAAATATATTATCCTTTTGGTTGTCTTATTTTCAATAAATCAAATTATTGTTGAAAATAACATTGTAATTTGAGGTTATGTTTTCGGGGCGTTACATATATATGCGTGGTGCCATGGCCTATTGTAAACAAATAACATATATTTTTTCAGATTACTAGTTATTGGAGATTGTAAAAATTATGAATTGTCATTCAAAAAATGCCCAAATTTTGTAAAATCCAATCCGTCTTACATCAATGCCCCAACCAGAACGGCTCGCTCAATTCGTATCCACCAAGTCGATAGATGGATGGCAGATGGATGCCACCAACCTAACCCAATCCGCGATCACCCCTAGCTGGACTCGACGTGACCCAACATTGTGCATAAATTTACAATCCTAAATTTGGCCCTAAAATCATATTACGTTCTCTAGCCCACTCAATAAATCCATATATTAGATAAAAATAAATTTAATAACATAAAATAAAATATTTTTATAGTTTTTTTTATAGATGGGTATATTTTTTTAGTTAATTTAACAAAATTTAATTAATTTTCATTATATTCTTAAATTTAAAGTTTAGTAGGTGTATTTTTCCTCTTCATTGTATTTCTTTATTTGAAAGAAAATAAAACTAAGTAAATTAGTATATATTTATATAATATATTACATAGTACTAACTAATTGGGCTAGAGAAAATGTTTGAGACCCCCTTTGGGAATGATCTCTATACCCTTAAAGTGATCCTAACCCTCCATGTATGTATAAGATCCACTCATGTATGTGTGGAGTCCATATCATAAGTGATCTAAATTTGTAGAGATCTTAAAGGATCTTGTAGGAGTGAAAGTCTCAATCATTGCTCTTGGGCTAGGCAGGCCGACTCGCTGGTGCCCTCCCTACCATCTTTTGGTAACCATTGAGAGTGGCTTTTGAGATGTGGATAAAATTTGGGACAATTATGCCCATCATGGGGTTATATTGAAAAAATATTGAGAACTCGAAATTAAGAGTTTTAATAGTTTTAATTGGTGTGTGGGTCTCGTGTGATGTAATATTTTGACCTTGGTTTTTTTTTTTTTTTTTACATCATTAATGCTCTTTTAGAGCTCCCAAATTAAAAAGATGTATCATTTTTGAGTTTTATTTGTTGGTCAGTTGGACAAAAATCTAGAATTTCAAAGTGTTGGCCTGTTTGGTAACGTTTACGTTTTCAGTTTATATTTACAAAAAATTTATAAACTGGTTTTTGTTTATTTTTAGAAAAAATATAAACTACAAACGCGTTTGGTTTAGACAAAATGTTTTAAAAAAATAAAAAAATACAAAAGAGTGAGAAATAGCAAGTGGTGGCGGGTGGTGGGTGGTGACGAGTGGTGGCGGCGGAAGACGGTGGTGGAAAATGATGGCGGGTGGTGGCGGCGGAAGACGGTGGTGGAAAATGGTGGCAGGTGGTGGTGATGGTGGCAGAAGACGGTGGTGGAAAGTGGTGGCAAGTGGCGGGTGGTGGTGGCGGCGGCGGAAGACGGTGGTGGAAAGCGGTGATGGGTGGGTGGATGGTGGTAGCAGGTGGGTGATGGTGGCGGGTGGTGGGTGACGGTGCGGGTGGTGGTGGTGGCAGGTGGGTGGTGGTAGCGGGTGGATGGTGGTGGTGCGTTGTGGGGGTGGTGGTGGTGGTGGTGGTGGTGAGTAGTGGTGGCGAGTGGTGGATGGTGGCGGCAGGTAGCTGGTGGCGGGTGGTGGCGGGCGGATGGATGGTGGTGGCGGGTGGTGGTGGTGGTGGTGGAGGTAGGTGGGGTGGTGGTGGTGGTGGTGGTGATAGGCGGCGGTGGTGGTGGTGGCGGCTGGTGGCGGTGGGTGGTGGTGGTGGTGGTGGCGAGGGGTGGGTGGTGGTGGCGAGTGGGTGGCAGGTGGTGGTGGTGGTGGTGGCAGGTGGGTGGTGAGTGGTGGTTGCAGGTGGTGGTGGGGGTGGGTGGTGGTGGCGGAAGACGGTGGTGGAAAATGGTGGCGGGTGGTGGCTAGTGTTGGGTGATAAAAAAAAAAAAAAATCTCAAAACTCAAAACGGAAACATATTTTTTGAGTTTACATTTTTTGGCCAAATTTATAAACTGAGACCACTGATTTATAAATCAAAAATTTACCAAACAAATTTTTATTTAAGTTTTTTAAATTTTTATAAATATAAAGTGAAAATTAAAAACGTAAATGTTACCAAACGATACCTTAGAAACTCAAAATTAATTATCAACTCATTGAAAATTTATCCCCACTCACACGCGCCTATCTTGCCATTTTCGCTCACATCTATCTACTCTCTCTTGTATGCCCTCTCTCCTGTTTCTTTCTCACATTTCACCTGTTTCTTTCTCACATTTCACCTGTTTCTTTCTCACATTTCTCTTGTCCTATCTCTTTTTTGTCCTAGTTCATTTTTCATTTTTTAAACTATTATTTATTTTAATAAATTATATATAACTTTTAATATGTAAATTTAATTTTTATAAAAATAATACCATTAAAAAAATATCGACGATATCTTTAAAATAAGACTAATATTAAATATGTAAATTTTAAATTTTAAAAATACTAATTTAAAATAAATATACAAAATTACACAATTAAAATAAAATGTATGGTTGAAATTAATATGAACAAAAAACATTATTTAAAATTACTTAAGTGGAAGGAAAAATTATCAATCAGTGGTAATAAAAATAAAAGATAATAATATTCAAATCATACAAATATTAATTGAAACTGTAAAAAAAATAAATAATAATAATAGTTCAAACTGTACAATATTAATTGAAACCATACAAATAAAAACAATAATATTTAAACATAAAAATAATAAGTAAAACCAAACAACAATAAGGAAAAATTACTCATAAATCCCATTTGAAGAAAAGTTATTCCATTTAGTCTTAGAAATTTTTTTTCAAACCAATTAGTCCTTTTTATTTTGGATATGTTGTATTTCCTTGATTTTGAGGGTTGAAAGTTTACTTGTTTACCCTTATGTGTGATTTTGTTTGGATTTTTTTTCTTAATGTTGGATATGCATGGGTAAGGCAGGTTTTTACGTTTCTATTTTTTTTGTGGAGATTTAGTGGAGTGATTTGTAAGTGGATGATATTACCCCGTTTGTGGTGTTATCACTACAAGAAATGTCACTTTTGGCTACCAAAATATTGGTCGCCAAAAGTCCAATATTTAGTCGCTGAAACGATTTAGCGA